>PVIC010005593.1:0-2500 GCA_004025085.1 Thryonomys swinderianus | reverse complement strand
TAGTAGATTCCAAATGTCAAGGGATTAAGCCAGTAGGTGGAAGTTAAAATAAGTGAGTCCATGGTGACATTTAAAATCCCATTAATGCCAAGTAGAAATAAAAATAAAAAGTATCAAATGGTATGAGGTTGATCCTTCTTTGCAAGTTTATTCTTAGTTTTGTGAAAGTTGACATTGCCTAAGGACAAAGGTATATTTGTGTAGATCACTGAAACTGAGACATTCCATAATGAAAGAAACTACTAAAAAGGAGACAAAGGCAGCATCAGAGGAAGAAGGTGCTAGGAGTAGTCACGACTTTGAGCTCCTCTCTGATAGAAATTAGTGCTCACTGAGCACCTCTGTACAAATGTTCAGAAGAGAAATGCAGATGAGTGTGCTTGCACACCTGTTTGAGCCCTCATACCCGAAGTGCCATCCCTTCACTCTTCGGTCAAATAGACAAATATTTGATATATGTATGTTTTCCTGTCTCCACTGGGCTGGTATTAGTGAGTCCTAAAGTGGTTTAAAAATTTGAATAGCAGAAAAAAGAAACAAGCTCAGACAATTTAACAACGAAAGAATTAGTTTCTAATTAGGGCCCAGACAGGAATTTGTGCATTTCACTGTTTCATTGAGGATTAAATCTGAGAACTATAATTTTGGAGGGAAGTGTATTTAACTTTCAAGAATTAATGGCGGTTGAATAAAAATTAATGGGAGTTACTAGAGTCACAGTATTGTAATAGTACAACATAGTAGCAAGGAAGGACTGAACTTTTTCTAAGTTGCCAAAAAAGTACTTAAATGGCAGCTGATTCCGGAGATAAATGGCTGAGGACTGGAAAGTGTAGGGAGGGAAATATCATTAAGTGATTCCAATATATTTCAGTAAAACAGGTACCTGAGGTAAATGAGAGATGAGCTGTTTTTTCCAATATGTGGAGCAGTTTAGTTCATGCAAAAGAAAACAGGTACTTTAAGGGTTCTAAATGGTTTATCCATCAAACTTCAGTGCCTGCTATGTGATACAGATGGTTCTAGGCACAAGCAAGACAACAGCAAAATGCTTGTTCTCAGCAGAGATTGTAGAAGGAGGGAGACAAAGAATAGACTAGCTGGTGATGGATGTCACAAGGAAAAGCAGGGGAAAGGAAGGTGATTTTAGGCACAGTGGTCAGGAAGACTTGCTGTGATGTGGATACATGAACAGGAGCCAGGAGGAAGGACGAGCCAGCTGTGGCAACGTCAGGCAGATGTGGGGGCAGAAGGGACAGCAAGAGAGGCACTCAGATAGTAGAGAGAAATCCTGGTGTGACCTAAAGCAGGGCAGCTGTGTGTTCAGGGTAGCGAGAAGCAGGCAGGGAGACAGGAGCCCGTTCCAGTAATCCAGGGAAATGAGGGTCGGTTCAGTAGGGTCCGTGGAGATAGTGACAGGTAGTGAAATCTTGGGAGCTGAGCCCTTTTCTGATACTGATGGAACATGTGAGCAAAGAAGCGCCATGAATTACCCCCAGAAAGAAGACTTTCTGTTAACTGGGTTAAAGAAAACGCTGGCTAGACGCTCAAGTGGAGTTCTCCGGTAGGAGTTGGTTCAGGGCTAAGTATACACATGAGGGAGTTCAATTTTAAGACTTTGTCCATAACCATGAGACAGAGAAAGAGCAAAGGTAGCTGATCCCAAATAGAGAGCTCTGAAAGTGTTCATTTCCCTGGTTGAATCGTTAATGTGACAAAAACATCTGCCAGACCTTCCTCAGCTTCCCAACTTAAATGGTGGTTTGTTCTCCCACTCACTCCTCTGAGGTTATTTTTATTGTCTACAGATTGACTTTACTCTCTTAAAATAGTTTCTCCATAGATGGAAAACAAGCTTCTGCTCTGCAAAGCTCAGTTCTTCCACCCCAAAGCAACTTCTGGTGAGTTCTAGCCTGGAAAATCCCCGGGAGGAGTGGTACGGTGTGGCCCAGACACAGATTGGGTCAGAGGGCACTGACGTGGCCGGGCGGAGCCCTGCGGGTTGGGGTGTAGAATTCCAGATTAGAAGGACTGCCAACTGTGCGTTATTTTGCGTCTTCCTTGCTAGTGATGATAAAAGCCCTCTGATGAGTGGTTCGCAATTATGATGGTGTACTTGTTGCTGTCATTTGGCAAGAATTTTTTACTTTCTACAATTTGGAGAACGTAGGTTGCTTACAAGTTAGAAAGGGAAGCACTAGTCCTGCTTACTCCCTAGTTTTATTTTTCAATTTCTCATTTTAGTTTGAAATTTTAAAACAAACAGAAGAGGTTAAAAAAGTAAGAAAATGACAGCTGTGGTTTCCTAATATGCCACACGACTTGTGAGGGTCCCAGGGCCCTATACTCAGGACTGATGGTATAGCTCTGGGATGAAGACCCCTCTGTGTAAAAAGCTGGCCCTGGGCTGGGGATTTAGCACAAATGGTACTGCACCTACCTTGGAAGCATAAAGGCCTGAGTTCAATCTCTGGTACTGACAAAAAAAAAAAAAAAAAAC
>PVIC010005592.1:0-57255 GCA_004025085.1 Thryonomys swinderianus | reverse complement strand
ATCTATGACCTATTGGTTTACTTATGAGTATGTCCTGAAGGTATCCATTTGACTAGGCAACTGTACAAAGTACTTTTTTTTTTTTAATTTTGAGACAGGGTCTCGCTTTGCAGTTCAGGCTGACCCTGAGCTCACTCTGTAACCCAGGCAAGCCTGGAACTCAGCAATCCTCCTGCCTCTGCCTCCCGAGTGCTGGGATTACAGGGGTGAGCCACCACGCCCAGCACTGTGGTATGTGGTGTTGATTGCTGGTGGGTGTAAGTCACCACACCCAGCATTGTATGTGGTTACCAGGGATCAAACTCAGGACCTTGCACTTGCAAGGCAGGCGCCGGAACCACTGAGCTAAATCTCCGGCCCTGTACAAAGTACTTTTAAATGATGCCAATCTCTTCAACAACCACATCTCTTTACAGGTAGTTCCTTTTAGGCTTGTACTCCAAATGCCAATGGAACCTTACTCTCCATTGAAATCTCTTGATTTTGGCTATTAGTTTCTGCATTCCTAGCAGGATCTTGGTCTTCTAAGCTCTGGCCAAAGTCATTCATCATGCTCTACTTACAGTATTTTAGAGCTTCATGGAACCTCTACAGACCTTTCCAAATTCCTCATGCAGACCTGTTGCAGAGGCCTCTAAACATAGGTAGATTTTTACCAACAGCCCTGCTCCTGGTTCCAGTTTTCTATATTGGGACATAATACCCAACACCTATAACTTAAAGAAAGAGAGAGAGTTATTTTTGGTTCAAGGGATTCATTCCATAGTTAGTGGGCTCCAGCACAGAAATATCACAGTGGAAGGACACAGTAGAGCAGAGCTGCTTCGTTCATGGCATCTAGTAAAGAGAGCAGGGGATACTGCCAAAAGAGAAGGGGTTAAAAAAGAACGTGTGATGTACCCAATATCACACGTTCATGACCTACTAAAATACACCGAGAGATGTGTTTTGTATATATGCTGGGGTATCTCCAAAGCCAATCAAGTTGATAATTCAGTTTAACCATAACAGGCCATTTTTATACACCCATGAATTTCTTTGGAAATTAAAAGGGTATTGGTGGCATCTATCTTATGGAGGTTGTTCATAGATGTTATTACTGTTTTTCATCAATAATTATTTCTCAATTATAAAATAACTGAAAAATATTTTAATTACATATCTTTTAGAAGTGTGTTCTTTAACAAAATAATAGTAAATGTTTTAATTTGAATCTTTATTGGTACATCTTATATACACATCATAGTTACACTCAACATTGAAAATTTGTACCAGTATATGACACAACTTAATTCTCAATTTTTCAAATCCCCTTACCCAACCTACAAAGCCCTGGCCCCTATATGCATAAACTTTGTTTTCTTTTATCCATCACATTTTCTTTCCCTTTGTTACTTACCTTTTATACCCTATTTCTCTTTGAATATTTTCTATTTCACAATGTCTATCATACATTCTAGGACTCACCTAAATTTTCAGTTTGCCATACCAGAGAGAAGATGCAATATTTACACATCTCTGACCTATTCATTTCACCTATGAGTATGTCCCCAAGGTACGTCCGTTTGAGTAAAATGACTCAAACTTATCATTCTTTATGCAGAATAATACTCCATTTTATAAAAAAAACCACATCTTCTTTGTCCAGTCTATAATTGATGGGCATTGGGGTTGTTTCCATGATTTAGCTATCACAAACTGAGCTGGTATAAACCTGGGTCCACATATGTCACTTCGAAAGGATTCTTGTAATTCTTTTGTATATATCCCCAGCAGAGGAATAGGAGGGTTAAATGAGACCTCTAATCTTAGTTTTTGAGGAATCTCCACACTTATCTCTATAGTGGCTGTACCAATATACATTCCCATCAGCAGTGGAGAAGGGTTCCTTTTTCGCTGCACCTCACCAGCATTTGTTGCTGGCTAATTTTGAAGTTGCAGCCATTCTCTGTGGAGTGAGATGGAATCTCAGTGCTGTTTTCATCTGCATCTCTCAAATGACCAGTGATGTTGAGCATTTCTTCATATGCTTCTTAGCTGCTTTTATATATTCCTCTGAAAGCTGTCTGTTCATTTCAGATGATCATTTTTGAATTGGATGTTTAAATTAGGGGGGTGATTTTTTTTTTGAGACATTGTCTCACTTTGTAGTTCAGGCTGACCCTGAGCTCACTATGTAGCCCAGGCAAGCTTAGAACTCAGCAGTCCTCCTGCCTCTGCCTCTCAAGTGCTGGATTTACAGGTGTGAATAACCATGCCTGGCATTGGGGTATGTGGTACTGATTGCTGCAGGGCATGAGTTACCACACCCAGTATTATTGTATGTGGTTGCCAGGGATGGAACCAGGAATCTTGCTAGGCAGGTGCTGACACCACCGAGCTAAATCTCTGGCTCTGGGAAGGTGACTTTTTAAAGCTCTCTATATATTCTAGAGAATAGCCCTTTGTCTAAGAAACAACTGGTAAAGATTTTTTCCCCATATTATTGGTTGTCTTTTTGTTCTGCCAGTGGTTTCTTTTGCTGTGCAGAAGCTTTTTGATAATAGGAGATCCAATGTGTTGTTTGGCAGTTTAAAGTCTAGTTTTACCAGCAATTTGTTAAAGAGGCTGTCTTTCCTCTATTGAGGATGTTTGGCTCCTTTGTCAAAGTTAAAGTGACTTAGTGTACCTGCAGTTGTTTCTGGATCTTCTAATCTATATTCCACTGGTCCTCAGATGTGTTACTTTGCCGGTACTATGCAGTTTTTATCACAGTGGCTTTGTAGTATAGTTTCAAGTTGGGGATCGTGGTACTCCCTTTCATGCCTGTGTTTCCTAGAATTGTTTTTTTGCTATTCTAGGTCTTTTGTGTTTCCAGAAGAATTTTTGCATGACTTTCTGTAGATCTGTGAAATACACTGTTGGGATTTCAATCAGGATTGCATTGAATCTATATAGTAGTTCTGGGAGTATAACCATTTTGATGATATTTGTTCTTCCTACCCATAAACAAGGGATGTCTTTCAATTTTCTGATATCCTCTTCAATCTCTTTTTTCAGAGTGTTGTAGTTTTCAGAGTAGAGGTCTTTCACCTCCTTTGTTAGATTGCTTCTTAGATATTTCATTTTTTTGATGCTATTGTAAAAGGGATTAACTTCCCAGTTTTTCTCTCAGTGAGTCTGTTGTTTGTGTATACAAAGGCTATTGATTTCTGAGCACTGACTTTGTATCCAGCTATGCTACTAAATTTGCTGATCAAGTCTAGCAGTCATTTGGTGAAATTTTTCAAATCTTCAATATAGAGTATCATGTCATTAGCAAATAATGACAGTCTAACTTCTTCCTTTGTTCTTTTTATTTGTTTGTCTTGTCTAATTGCTGTGGTAATGTTTCCAGCCCTATGTTGAACAGGAGTGGTGATAGTGGACATCCTCATCTTGTTCCTGATCTTAGTGTAAAAGGTTTCAGTTTTTTCCCAATTAGTATGATGCTGGCTGTTGGTTTCTCATGAATTATTTTTATTAGGTTGAGATAAAATCCATCTATTCTAATATTCTATGAGGATTTGATAATGAATGGGTGTTAGATTTTGTCAAATGCTTTTTCTGCATCTATTGAAATGACCATATGGTTTTTATCCTTGAGTCTGTTAATACAGTGTATTACGTTTATTGTTTTATGAATGTTAAACCATTCTTGCATCCCTGGCATGAATCCAACTTGGTCAGGGTTTATGATCTTCTTTATAATTCTCTGTATTCTGTTTGCCAGTATCTTCTTGAGGATTTTTGCATCAGTGTTCATTAGGGAGATTGGCTTGTAGTTGTCCTTTTGTTTGTGTCTTTTTCTCCTTTTGGAATCAAGGTAATGGTTGCTTCCAGGAATGAATTTGGGAGTACTGCTTCCCTTCCAATTTCATTAAAATTTTGAGAAGTAGCAGCATTAACTCTTCTATGAAAGTTTTGTAGAATTCAGAAGTAAAGTTATCAGGACCAGGACTTATCTTTGTTGGTAAGTTTTTTTCTTTTTTTTGAGACAGGGTCTCGCTTTGTAGTTCAGGCTGGCTCTGAGCTCACTATGTAACCCAGGCAAACTTCGAACTCAGCAATCCTCTGTTCTCTGCCTCCCGAGTGCTGGGATTACAGGCGTGAGCCACCACGCCCGGCAAGTTTTTTTTTTTTTTATTACACTTTCAATTTCACAGATTGATTTTGGGGTGTTAAGTTCATGTGTGTCTAGGAATCTATCCATTTTTTCTGTGTTTTCCATCTTATTGGAGTACAGGTTTTCAAATTAGGTGTTTATTCTCCTGTGGACTTCCATTGAATCTGTGGTGATTTCCCCCTTTTCATTCCTAATAGTGTGGATTTGAGCCTTTTCCTTCCTTTGTTTGATAAGGTTGGCTAAAGGTCTGTTAATTTTGTTTATTCTTGCAAAAACCCAACTTTTTGATTTGTTGCTTCTTTGTATCATTCCTAGTCTCCCTTGCATTAATTCCTTCTCTGATCCTTATAATTTCCTCCCTAGTATGAGGTTTGTGTTTGTCTTGACCCTTTTTTTTTCTAGTAGCTTGAGGTTCAACATTAGATTATTTATTTGAGGTTGCTCGTTTTCCTGGTATAGGTGTTCACTGCTATGAATTTCACTCATAAAACTGCTTTCCATATCTACCATAAATTCAAGTAAGTTGTGCTGTAGTTATCTTTAATTGTAAAATCTGTTCAATTTCTTCTGTGATCTTTTGGTTGGTCGGCAGAGTGTTGTTCAATTTCCATGTGTTTGTGAGGATCTTGGGATTTCTTTTGCTCTTCAGCTCCATTTTCAAGGCACTATGGTCTGACAGTGTACAGGGGATAACTTTAATTCTTTTGCATTTACTTAAACATTCTCTGTGAAGTAGTATGTAGTCTATTTTGGAGACTGACCCAAGAGCAGCTGAAAAGAATGTAAATTCTGACTTTGTGGGGTGAAATACTCTGTAGGCATCTATTAAATCTATTTGTTCAAAAGTTTGTTTCAGTTCAAGTATTCCATTATAGATTTTTTGTCTAGTCGATCAGTCTAGTTTGGAGAGCAGTGTATTGACGGTCCCTACTACTATTGTATTAGTGCTCATTTGGCTTCTCATATCTTTTAATATTTGTTTCACATAGTTGGCTGCACTGAAATTTGGTGCAAAATATTTATGTGTCACCTCTTTTTCTTGAATTGTGCCCTGTAAAAGAATGTAGTGTATTCTTTGTCTCTTTTAATCATTTTTTGTTTGAAATCTATTTTGTCTGTAAATAAGATAACAACTCCTGTTTTTTTGCAGTTTCCTGTCACATGAAGAATTGTTTTCCATCCTTTTATTTTCAGTTGATGGCTTTCTTTCTGAATTAGATGTATTTCTTGCACGCAGCATATTGCCGGATCTTGCTTCGTACTCCATTCTGTTTGTCTGTGTCTTTTAATTGGTGCATTGAGGTCATTTACATTAATGGTTATGACTAATATGGACTGATTTTGAACTCTTATGTTTTTCTGTTCTTGGCTCTTTTATTCTTTTATTTTACACTTTTCCATCTAGTTTCGTATGTTGTCCAGTGGATTCTGTTGGGTTTTGTGAGTTTGTGATCTTCATTGTTTTTTTTCCAAGATGTTCTTCAGAATTTTTTGAAGTTTTTCAGCTGTTCTTTGTCATGGAAATATGTTATTTCCCCATTGATTTTGAAAGATAGTTTTGCTAGATATATCAGTCTAGGTTGGAGGTTGTTTTCCTGCAAGGCTTGAAACACTTCACTCCAGGCTCTCCTTGCATAGAGTGTTTGTGTTAAAAAGTCTGCTGTGATCGAGATGGGCTTCCCTTTGCATGTAGTTCAGTTTTTTCTTTTCTCTAACTGCTTTTAGTATTTCATTCTTTTGTTGGGTATCTGGAACTTTATTATATGCCTAGGTGTAGATTTTTTTATATCATGGCCATTTGGAGCCCTATATGCCTCATTTATCTGTATGACCAATGCTTTTCCTTTTCCTGTGAAGTTTTGTGCCATTATATCTGTGAACAGTTTTTTTTTAATATCTTTTGCACTGTCTTCACTTCTTCAGTGACTCCAGTGGATCTTATGTTGTTCTGCTTTGTATTGTCTAGGAGCTGTTGGGTTGTTTTCTCATGGCTTCTTGCCATTTTTCATAAATTATGTCCTTCCTCTTCATTGGCTACGATCCTGTCCTCTAAGTCTGAAATTCGATCCTCAGCTTCATTTGTCCTACTTTGTAAACTTTTGTTCTCCTTTTTAATTACCTCAAACTCTGAAGCTGTTTAACAGGTTCCATTGAGTTTGTTGTCTCAGATTCTATTATGTCCCCGAACTCTTCTATAGCTTTATTAATCATATCATTCACGATGGGCAGTATCTCTGTTTTCATCTCAGAGATTATTTCTGATTTCCATTTCCATTCTGATTTCTGGCTCTGCTTTTTTTTTTTTTCTTTTTTTTAAACCAGCTCAGAGATTCCTGGTGACTGAGCTTCAGTTTACACCATTTCCATTTTCCCTGAATTCCCCTGTGGTGATGATCTTTGTATCTGGGTTTTTGAAATTTTTAAAATTTCTATTCCTTTGTTGTTGCTGATGTTATTCATTTAATTCCCTGGCTGGTGTCTGGGAAATGTTTATTGCAAGACTCTTTCTTCCTAGTATTTGGATCTCTTAGGAGATGGCTACTTCCTGGGCTGTCCTCCTTGGCTCTGTAATGGTCCTTAAATATTCTCAGTTCAGACACACCTTGGTAGGTATTTGAACAGAACAATCACATTATCTTTGTTGACTTAATACAGTTGGTATCATCAACAGTATGAAACAGAGCACAAGAAATGATAAGCTTTGGCAGCTGTTATCTTGATACCTTTGACCTCATGAATTACATCTATATACCTAAATTTAGAATTAATCAGAAATGTGTTTACACCTTACAGATGCTTATAGCAGTACTGCCTTTTGGGAATAAAAGTTTACTGGGGAGCTGAGGTAGGGACATAGAAGGAGAGCAAAAAATTAGAAATAGGATCAGGGAATCTATAGAGATCACATAGACTTTAAGAGCCTTATAGATGCTAGAGTACAACAGAGGCAAAAGGGACAAATATAAGACAGAGCTGACTAAGAACCACAGGACCACTAGAGGCTTTGTACACCCTCCTGTAATAATACAGAAAAAAAGAGAAATTAGGGGAGACTGAAACTCTTTCACTTGTAGGTATTGATTCTGACTAGAGGACAGGAGAGGATGAGGGAACAAGAGGAGAATATGGGTGACAGTAGCAGCAGGTAGACAGAAGGCTATTTTCCCTCTTTTGCAAAAATGTGAGTAATTGAGAAGAAACCCAAAGTTGGACAGATTCAGCAACAGCAGGGTAGTGAGGTGAAAAAAAGAAAGTAAGGTCAGAGCAAAGAAAGAAAAAAATTAACAACAACACAAAGCCAAGAACACGGCCAAAATGGCCTTTCATGGTGTGGATATGTTGTCTTCTGTATGTGGTGTGGGTATTAGTCACAGGAGACACCCATCATTCCTTGTCTTGGTTCTGAGTAAAATGCCTGAGCTGAGCTCAAAGAAGTCCTGTAGGCTTGAATTCTGCAGGAGTCTAGGATCTTGCAGATGATACTGACTCACCCAAGTCACTGATGGCTGTGGTCAACAGGATTCCCTCACTTTTTTTTTTATTTTAATTTTTTTAGGAATGAGTAGGAAAATTTTATTGAGAGACAAAGCTTCTGTCTAAGAGAGACAGAAGGGGGAACCCGGAAAGTGGGTAACCCCCTCCCTCACTTTTTTAGTGAGTGTTTTTTGACGTGGGGGAGTGGGTAGAGGAAATGCACTGCTGCCACGCTTATTCTGTGTTCACAGACATGTAGGTGGTCTCTCTAGGCTCCCCCCCACGACAGTCATGTCTCATCTGGCCTACAAGGAAATGGAGATTCCACAGCCTTCTGGTTTCTTCCAGATCACAGGAAAGTGGGGCTCCTGCACCTGAGTCTCTGTGCCACTTCTGCCAACCGGTCCACACAGAGTGGAGAGCCTGTGCTCTCTGGCCTGGTCCTGGTTGTGGGAAATCTGCCAGCAGAATGCTGTGAGATGGCAGCCGGTGCTTTTCTTACTGGGACTCCTGCACCTCAGTGTCTGTACCACTTCCCCTAAAAGACCTACACAAAGTGGAGAGCCCATGCCCTTCTAGTGCGCTCCTGGATGCAGAATACCTGCCAGTGGAGTACTGCAGAATGGGGGCCAGTCCCCAAATAATAGTAAAATTAATATGGAAACAAAAATTTGATTTTTATAGAACATTAGCCTCTACAGAGTTATTCAGAAAAGAAGAAATTATGATTGTCATTAAAAATATTTTATTGCCTATTTGAAATTTGCCAAGAGAAAATGTGTCTTTACCTCCTCTCTACACATATACCTGCAGTGATAATTATATGCAGTGAAATATGTATTCATTTGATTATAGAAATCATTATACAGTGTTTGCATACACTGTACTCATACATTATACACCTTGTACTCATCACATTATACATCTTGAATATATGCGATGTTTACTTGTTAATATTACCTTTATTAGGCTGGAGACAGAAAGAAAATAGCTTGAAAAGCAACAACATATGCAATTTGTCCATGACTGCTTAGCTAATGAGTATAAACTTTGGGATTTATGTCCTGGTAGTCTTCAGAGACTTTTATATTAACCATTACATGATGATGATTATGGCAAATGGCAACACCTTTGTGTGTCATGCTCTACACCTGAGACCCTGGTAAGTTTGTCTAGTATTTCTTGATATTATCCTTTGTTTACTCAGTGCAGGACATGTTCATGCTCTGCTAAACAAAAATTCACATGGCTGGAGAAAAACTTTATCTCTTTCACCGGGATGAATTCAAAAGCAGTAGAATTTTGCTTATGAGTTAAAGCAGAAAATTATAAATTTTGTAAATTTATAAAAATTTGTACACCAATTTTGTTTCTCTTAACCCATTTTCAAGTTTATGTAGATTTTATCTTGAGAGAAAAGTAGTACCACTGAAGTTGCTGTGTTGACTTTTGTTTGTATTGTTAGAGATGATTTTCTTATTATTCCTAGTACTTTTCAAGTGTTATGCTTCCACAAAGTGTGGGTCAGATGACACACAACGTTTAATGCTAAGATGGACAGCAGTCATGCCTTTATTGTGTTTCACACTGTATTATTTTGGGATTAAAGTGGAAAAAATCCAGATGGCTGCAATAATTTGTCTTGGGTAACTTTTCACATGTTGGATAGATGTTACTGATACAAACATGGAAAGCCAATTTTTAAAAGAAATCTGGAACAATCTCAACCAAAGGAAAGTCTGCCATGGCTAGTTCACTAATCCAAGGAAAATACAAGATGTGCTCATGACTTGTTCTGTCTTGCTTACCATTTGTTTCATTTTCTTGGGATACACGTAGTTTCCAAAATCATACATTACTAATTCTGTGGATGAAGCAAATACACAGGAAATTAACATTAAAATTAAGTATATTATTAAAATTGTTTATTAGCGTTAAAATTATGAGGGAAATATTTTGTATGCACAATCTTCATCTTTAAATAATTGTTGAAATGGAAATTAAATCCCACATAAAATAGTATATTTAGGATAGCAACTTGCAGAATTGCATGTGCACCTCAAATGGTAGTCAACATTTTTGAAATTTATGTGTGTGGGTCTGTGTGTCTGTGTGTCTGCATGTGCCTGTGTGTGTCTGTGTGGGATCTGAAACTGAAACTCTGGTTTCAACAGACACGTAAAAAATTCTCACATATAGAGTGCTTTTTGTTCTTTATATCTCCAGCTTCTAGATAAGTACATGTCACAGACCAGGCAATTATTGGATATTTTTGGAATGAGTGATTTCAACAATAATGGTTTTGCTTTTGGATAATTTATTTTTTTGTGTAGTGACCTTTTAAATTTCATTTATGTTGCCTTGTATATTTTTGTTTTTTTTCTGAGTTGTCTAGTGTGTTATTGTTTCTATTTAACATTTTTGCAACTGACAAAGTATATGTGGCATACAATATGATATTTAAAATATATATGTATACAGAAAGTGACTAAATCAAGCTAACATATTACTTCCTATAGCTCTAGTATATTTAATATTCCATCCCCTACTAGTTATCAATGCAAAAAATATAAGTTTTAAATTGCCTAAATCTGACTTATTGAGGCAAAGAGCATGGACTAGGATTTCAATATGAAATAAGATGATGAAATATGTTATTTGTTTTGATAGAAACGCTGAAGTTTTCTAAGAGCATCTAAAATTATCAGCTATTTTCAACATTGGAGAGAGTGAAATATGCATATTATTTTGGTGGGGGGATTTGCATGCCGAAGGAGGGTAGTCCCAGAGAATATAGAAGCAGAGAGTTAAACAAAAATACCCTGCCTGGAGATATGCTAAATGTTAACAAAGTGCAAGGGGAACACTGTTTAAGTGCTAATTTAATTTAATAACAGTCTTATGTGTTTAATTTCCTAGCAGTTAACTTAAATGTCCTTGTCTGACTCCTATTAGCTTTTGAACATAATAGTTTAGTACCATTTTCACTGGTCCCAAGACAAAACCAAAGCAAAGTGACAGATAATAGGATATTAATCCACTGTAAGTGAGAACAAAACTTCACTGCAGTTGCTTCCAAGTAGAGCAACCTCTGAGCAGAAGACAGCTATGGGGATGCCAGCATTTTAAAAGTATGAAGCAGAAGCCAGTAAAATGAGTAAGTCTTATTCGACCCTGTTCTATTCATAAGTCTATGTATTCTTATCCATATTTAATTAGAATAGTTTTAAAAACACAAAAACCTCAAGCCCTCTGAAGGTCACCCTACAAAGTATGAAGGATTAAGGATGGTCAGTGGCAGCAAATGTTGCTGATGAGAAGCGAATGTTGTTTGGGCCATGTAGATCTTCACCATGTGCAGCAGCATGCAGTTTGAAGCGCTCTGCATAATCAACTTTCTAGTCCAAAAGCACACCAAAAGTTAAGCATTAAATATTTTTGACTTGGCTGGTTACTTAACACTAGTTGTTTCCATTTCTACTAGATCAATATAGACTACCTACTTACTAACTGAAGTATCCTCTCATTATTTTATATATTGATTTTTGTGGTGCCTGCCTAAAGAAAAACCAGGGTGTTCTGTTAACAGCCTCCCTGCAGACCAGTTGTTCTGGTAGCTACATTTATTGAAGTCCATTGGTGCTCATAGTTGGTTTATTTGAATACCTGTTTGATATGTTTTCTCTTTGACCTTTGAAATATTGACAAATTCTCAATATATGTCATCTTTTACTCTCGTGAAGAAAACCACTCTCTTTCTCAGCAGTTAGCAAGACTACTTTATTGCAAGGAAACAAATTGGCCCTTATTGCTGCCTCTTCACTCTAACTTTTAATGAGTGCCAAGACGCTTTGAGGGAAAATTGCAGATGGGAGAAATAATAGCATTGGTTGAAACTCACTGTGCTAAGCAGGCGATTATGTTAAGCTGTCCCTTGTGGTGCAAAATTCTCACTTATGAAAAAGTTTCCTGATCCAGTAATTTTTCAAGATCCTCAGGAGAATCTGGGGCAATTAAACTATTACAGAGACTTCCTGAAGTCCAGAACTTTCAGAGTGTTTATGTAAAAAGTAATATGCCAATGCATATATATTTTTTGTTATTCAGAACAACAGAATTCAGGAAAACTGAAAGAAATAACTGTACAATCTTTCTATACTTATTTAACTTTTAAATTGCAATGATTCTTTTACCCTGGTAAACTAATCTTACAAGTATAATTTGTCTTCATTCTTCTCTCTGAACATTTGCTCTTTTTGAAGTAGTGTGAACATATTCCCCCCTTTGTGTCTCCAGTCACAGTCACGCTGGGAGGTTCTGGGCCAGTTCTCATGATATTTAATGCAATATAATGGAATCTAATAGTGATATCTACTATTTTATGCTTACACAGTACTTTTGCTTTTGAAATATTTTCCCATAGCTTTGTTTTAATGTTTGGACAATGTCTTATATGGAAATCTTGTTAGTTTGCCATTTTAGCTCTAAAATACATTAAGTGGAGCTCTAAATTCTCAATCACTAAGAAGAACATTTATCTGTGTTACAGTTTCACTCTTTATGAAGAAAATATTGATTCTGCTTTGCTTGGATAATATCTGGAATATTATTTTTAAAACATCACATAGTAAACAAAATATGGAAGCCATTCAGGTTGTGAATATTGTGGAACAATAACTGAAACAGTGGTCCTAAGTCCTTCTCATAGGACATGCAAAGAGATGGAGTCAATAGCAATCTATGTACATAAATGTTTGCATCCCTGGTATGTGGAGTTGTATTTGGTGAATAGCAAATGCATAGGAACAGCTGTTTTGTTGTACGCAGTCAAAAATGAGTATGTTTGGCTTTCTAGAAGGAATGAGGTCATTGTCACTATGTATATCAGGCACAGGATGTGTATGCTTGTGGAAAATGTTGTAGAAAGAATCTCTTTGCTGAGAGTGAGGTTGTGCTATATGCTTCCATTTTTTCCATGTATTTGTATACATATAATTCTATAAATTCTGCTATACACCAAACAGCTTTATATTGGTTTCTTTATGGTAAACATAACACTTAGAAAGGAAACCTTTTCTCTTCATGGGAAAAGTCTCCTTTTTCACTCGGAAGATTTGAGAACTTTAGTTTAAACTTCAAGAGGACTAGCTGTCTCACGATCTCAGACTGCTTTAATCAAGAGCGCAGCACCACCATGGGAGGTTCCAGAGTCCAGAGTCATAAGGAGTTGCTTCCTCAGGCCTCAGTCTGACCCAGGTTTCTGCTGTCAAGGGGTAGATATCTCTGGTTCCGTTAAGTTTTTGTTTTTAGCTTATTTCTAGAGCTGACTTGGGTCTTGCTTTGTTCAGTGCTGTCAGGACTCTTAACTTGATGCTGTGGAAAAGCAACAGCACTCACACTTTTTGTCTTGGACTGACTTAAACCTCACATGCCTTCTCATGACTTCCACAGTCCTTGATATTTCACTGCACACAGGCCCTCAGTCAACACAGTCTGTTTGCTTTACAAGAGTAAGCACTGGTGAGAGCAGATGAGACACATGGGGACGTGTGGAGATACAGAGTTCTCCAACATCGCAGTTTCTGGCTTTGCACTCGGCCTTGTGTCCTCAGCCTTCCAGTGAATTTCAGAGAATCTTTTATAGGACTGTCAAGACTACACACTTCCGAGCACTTAAATATCCTATAAACTGAGTATTTCTGTAACACATTCTCCAGGACAACAGTGGGTTTTTTTTCCCAGTAATCTGACTTGCAAACTGCTATGTCTGTGGTTTTTCTTCTTTTTTTCCCACATAAAAATATACTCATTTTTTAGAATACATTTAGGTTCCCAGCAACACTGAGCTGAAGGCACAGTATGATCCCCCCATACCCTTCTCCGTTATCAGCAACCCTAACACAGCAGGGTGCGTCCACTGTGCTTAATGCACCTACACATGTCACTGTCACTAACAGTGCATCACTTACAAATATACATATTTATTAATATACTGTATAAGTCCCATTTTTTTTTTTTTTTTTTTTTTGCTTTTTGAGACAGGGTCTCGCTTTGTAGTTCAGGCTGGCCCTGAGCTCACCATGGTGCCCAGGCAAGCCGCCGCGAACTCACCAATCCTCCTGCCTCTGCCTCCCGAGTGCTGGGATGACAGGCGTGAGCCACCACGTCCGGCATTGTGGTATGCGGTGTTGATTGTTGGTGGGCGTGAGTCTCCACGCCCAGCATTGTATGTGGTTTCCGGGGATCGAACTCAGGACCTTGCGCTTGCGAGGCAGGCGCCGGAACCACTGAGCTAACCCTCCGGCCCATAAGTCCCATTTTTAAATCAAATTGTCCATTTCTTATAGTGAAGTTTTAAGTGTTATGCATATTTGGAAGACTAGCTCTTTATCAGGTATGTCTCCTGCAAATATTTTCTCTCAGCCCATGGCTTACCTTTTCATTCTCTTGTTAGTGTCTTTTGCAGAGCAGAGATTTTTAAAACTTTAATGGCGTCTACCTTATTAATTCTTTGTTACTTGGATTATACGTCTTCACTTGTATCCAGTAATCCATTTCCAAATTTAAAGTCACCTAGATATTGTCATCTTGAGGTTCTCTTTTGTGGCCTTCTAGAGATTTCATAGTTTTGCATTTTACAGGTAGGTTTGTGTACATTGTGACTTAAGTTTTGCAGCAGGCCCAAGATCTGGGTCAAGATCCTTCTTTTCTCCTTTTTGCATGGGGAAACCTGGTTGTGCCAGGATCATTTGCTAAAAAGATGATCTTTTTCCAGGTTGGTGCACTTCTCCCTTCTGGTCTTGCTGTACCACCTACGGTTCTCAGTGCAGTCCTGAGGCAGAGTGGAGGAAGGAACACTTACCTTGCATGTGATTTTAGTGGGATCATTTAACTTTCCAACCATTAAGTATGATGTTACAATAGGCATTTGCAGGTAATCTATGAAATTTAGGAAGTTCTTCCTTTATTCTTACTTTATTGAGTTTTTAAAATGGTGAAAATTTTATTGATGGATTTTGTACATTTATTGATATAATCATGTGGTTCTTCTTATGAATGTGCTGATGTCTTGGGTTCCATTAGTTAACTTTTGAATAGTGAACCATCTCTGCATGCTGCAGACCACTTGTGATGTATAATGTTATATGAAGTGGGATTGGATTTGCTAATACATTTTATTCTGTTGAAGATTTTGGCAAATATGTTAATGTGAGTTTTTGATCTGTTCTTCTCTTCTGATATTTTTGATTTTGTTATTAGGACAGTGGTGGACTCGTAAAACAGGTTTAGAAGTAGTTTTGAAATGGATTTTTAGGAAATTGGTATTGTCTATTCCTTTGAAGTTCAATAGAGTTCATCAATAGAATTTATCTGGGGTCAGTAATTTCACTTTTGAAAAAAAATTTATTGATTGAATTTCTGTGGTCCAAATGGGATCTGTTGAGGTTTTCTTTTCTATGAATTCAGCATGTTTTGTCTCTCAAAGAATTGGATTGGATCGTTTTGTCTAGTTAGCAAATGTTGGGGAGTAGAGTTGTTCCTACTGTTAATTTATAGTATACTATGTATGGAATTAGCAATTATACATCCTTTTTATTTCTGGTAGCGATTTATTCTCTCTCTATGTGTCTCTCTTTCTCTTCTTTTCCCCTTAATCTGACAAGAACCTTGTTAATCTTACTCTTTTCCCAAAAAAGCAGCTTTTGATTTCATTAAATTTTTTACACAAATTTTCTATTGAAAATGCCACTGATTTCTATAAAAACACTGACTAAAGAGGACTTCCAGAACTGCTTTAGAAAGTGGCAAGATCAGTAGGATAAGTGTGTTTGAAGTAAGGTGGTATATTTTGATGAAGATTAATGGCCACAAGTCTGTACTGTACTATTTTTTAATTTAAAGATCCAGGTTAGATTTTGGTCACACCTCATAGATTAGTAGTAAACTGATGCAGTATATATTATACTAACACTAATACTAGCATAGCTAGCTATATTTCATACTGAGCAATGAAAGTTATCTGAGATAGACAGAAGTTACATAGGGATCAAGGGATCAGTTTTCCCAGAAAATGTTTAATATATATGTATTAAATAATAGAACATTAAAATGTATGAAGCAGAAAGTGACAGAACTACAAAATGAAATGGATGAATCAACTTTTATAGTTGGAGGCTTCAATATCCTGCTGTGAAAAAGGAACAATGAATCTGGCACAGAATCAGGAAGGAATGTAGTTTAGTTCAACAGTACTTTATTTAGCAGCATGCAGTGGACATCTCCAGACTAATCCTTCCAAAAACAGAATACACATTTTCAGGATCACCAAGACAGACCTCCTTCTAGGTGGTAAAATATACCCTACTAAAAGAAGAGAGACCATACAATGTCTCTCTCATCCCAAAATGCAATGAACTAGATGTAAATAGAAGAAAATATGCTAGAAAATTCCCAAATACTAGGAATTTAAGAGAAATTAAAAACTATTTTGGGGCTGTGGGTTTAGCTCAGTGGTTCCAGCAGTCTGCCTGGCAAGCTCAAGGTCCTGAGTTCGATCTCTGGTACCACATACCACAATGCTGGACATGGTGGCTCACGCCTATAATTTCAGCACTCAGGAGGCAGAGGCAGGAGGATTGCTGAGAGCTTGAGGCTAGTCTGGGCTACATAGTGAGTTCAGGATCAGCTTCAACTACAAAGTGAGACCCTGCCTTAAAAAAAATAGTATTATGAAGTAAATGTACATAAAAATACATCCTCTTAAAACTTGTGATATACAACAGGTGTATAAAGGGAAATTTACAGGACTGAATGCACACAGTGTAGTTTTAATTCAACATTTTGTATGACTTCATTTTATATACTTTCTTATTGCATTATCTTTTTAGTGACTGTTTTAGAGATTGCGATATATAAGCAAATAATCCAAGTCCACTTTCAAGTAACTTCAATTGTGTGAATGCCACTTATAATTACAAAATAATCGCAGTCCTTCTCTTCTACCTGTTGTCATTTATTTTATCTATAATCATGAATATTTGTGTGTATATAAACATAATTTAATAATACATTATTTTATTATTTTGAGCAAGTTGTCTGTTAAATCAATTAATATTTAAAAATCGGTGTATCTTCACTGTTTCTTTTCTTACTTGTTCCTTTTCTATGTTGGTCTAAGTTTCTGATCCATTTTATTTTACTTTTTTATAATGAATTTTTAACATGTCTTGAAATGCACGCCCACTACCATCAGTTTCTAAAATTTTGCTTTTCTGGGAAAGACTTTATTTTGCTTAGAGAGGATAATTTCACTAGTTTCCAAATTCTATGATTTGTTGTTGTTTTTCCACAAACTAAATGATTCGATCCATTATCTTTGTGATTGCACGATTTCTGGTGAGATATTAGATGCAATTTGTAATTTTCATTCTGTGTAGATGAGTTTTCTCTTCCTTTCTGGTTCTTTTGGGATATTTTTCTTTATATTTTATTTACTATATATTTATATGAAATGGCCGAGTGAACTTTGTATGTGTATCCATCTTCATCTTGCTTTTTATTCTGTACATGTCCATGATCTGTGATTTTGTATCTGACATTTATTTAGGGAAAATGTCAGTCATTATTATTTCAAATAGTTCTATGATTGTTTTTTCCTTTTCATCTTCTCTTGCAATGTCATTATACTTATATTACATGCTTTGTAATTTGTTTTATTCCTTAGATATTCTGTGCTGTTTCTGTTCTCTTGATGTTTCTGTTGATGTATTTTCAAACTCAGAAGTTATGTTCTTACCCATGTCCAATCTACTAATGACCTCATCAAAATTATTCTTCTTTCCTGTTACTGTGTTCCTAATCTGTTGGCATTCTTTTGTTTTATCTTAAATGGACCATATCTTGGCTTTGGTGTACATTTTTTTTCACATTATCTACATTATGCATTAGATTCCTTAACATATTAATGATAGTCACTTTTAATTACTGGTCTGATAATTCTAACACTCTTGCCAATCTCCCTCAGGTCCTGATATTTCTCTGTCTATTTGTGCTGTGGTTTTTTCTTGTAGTTTGTTCGTTTGTTTGTTTGGGACAGGGTCTCACTTTGTAGTTCAGGCTGGCCCTGAGCTCACTATGTAGCCCAGGCAAGCCCCAAACTCAGCAATCCTCCTGCCTCTGCCTCCCGAGTGTTGGGATTACAGGCTTGAGCCACCATGTCTGGCATTGTGGTATGTGGTACTGACTGCTGGTGGGTGTGAGTCACCACACCTGGTGTTGTTGTATGTGGTTACTGGGGATCGAACCAGGGACCTTGCACTTACTATGCAAGTGCCAGAACCACTGAGCTAAATCTCTGGCCCTGTCTGGTAGTTTTTATGGCTAGCTGAATATCGGGCTCTGGAGAGATGCAGGTTCTGTACATAAGCTTCTACTTATTTCTATAAGATGTTTAGTGATGGGGAAAAATTCTGTAGTTGGCCCTATGATAAGGTTTCAGTCTTTTAGTGAGCTTATGTCTCTGGACTTTAAATTTCACAACGTTTTTCAGTCCACATTTTGCTAGCATGCACTGAAATTGGGCACTTCTCTTTCCATAGACCTATTAATTCTGATAAACCCCTACCAGGGTAGGCTGTTCTTAAATAGTTTTTCATGTAATCTGATCTTGTTGAGAAGAACAGAATACTACGGGAGGTTGGTGGAGATTCTGGAGATGAAAATAAAGTAAGTGCAGGCATCCCTAGGGATGCCTGGTCCACCCTGGTGTTGTGGACCAGTTTGTTCATACCTAGGCTCTAGCACTTCATTGATTATAGATTTTTTGTGCCCTGAGTTTCGTTCCCCATGGAGCTGCCTCAGTAAGTTGTGATTTTCTGTTTTGTCGTCTTGTCTCTCCAGTTCTGGAGGCAGCAGCTTCTCCTGTAACCTCAATTTTCTTTTGAGTTTATGAAGAATTGTTGATTTTTCTGTTTTTGCAATTTTTTCCTTGTTGCCTGAATCAAGTGTCAACTTCAATCTTCTTAGTTTTAGGACCAGAAATTAGAATTCTGCCTGTGGGTTTTTGAAGTACTCAGAGTGTATCATTTCAGTGGTATTTTTATTTTGATGTCAAAGCAGATATATCATTTATCTTCTTTTTCAAAACACTCCTATCTCTGGTAAAAATTAAGAACAACACATGAAAATATTATTTTGCATATGTAGAATATTTTTTTCAAACTTGTTCTATGCACTGTTTTGAGTGACATTATTATGATTCAGCTTCAGAAAATATTATTTTATTATATATTGAATTTATGTATACTTTCTCTAGCAAAGCGCTATATTCTGGTTGTAGCTTTTCCAATTAGTGCTAGGTATATATTACATTTAATTACCTAGCTACATGATCAAATTAATCTCTTAATCCATTGGTCATTTCATGAATAGCCAGTTTTGCATATAATGAAGAAACGTATATCATCTGGAGACACAGAGTTAGCTAGCTCTTTGTCATCCGGCCTGGGCTGGTTACCATGCTGCTTCTGTCCAGCGACTTCGGGAGGGTGAGTGGGGATGCAGAATCATAACTCCCAGACTCTGCGTCCATTGAGAAGTTCCTCCTGTTTATTATAGAAGTTACAGGCATTTATATAGGGCGGCTTGGGATGTGATTGGATAAGAGGGCGGGAACAGTGCTTGTGGCGGGATGTGATTAGGCACAAGGGTGGAAGTAGGATTTGGCAATGTATGATTGGTCTGCATCACCTGCATCAGTCACCTGCATCACCTGTGTCGCTGCAGCTTCTTAAAGGTGAAATTACATCTATTTTTCCACCAGGAGGGAGAGAGAGAAGAGAAGTGGATGCACCTGGAGAAAGGTTTGGACACAGCTCTAGCTGGATGAATCTTCAAGATATGTTACATTCCAACATTATATTAGGCAGGTGTACTTTGGAAATTATGATGTAAATTATCATTTGTAGATTAGGGCATTCAAGGAGTAGAAGTCAGTGGCTATTCCTTGTCTTGCCTTCTGATATCTTTTCTTCTTTTAAAAAATTTTTATTAGTACCTTTATGCAGTACATGATAATTTTATTCATTGTGGGCAGTTGGTACATATGCAAACACATAATAATTCCTTTTACTTTCCCTTCCACTCTTCTTCATGTATCTCTTGCTTTTTTGCCTCTGAAATTCTCTTTTTTGCTCGGTGTTATGAGCAGATCACCCAGCTTGTCCTTGCACACACAGATATGCATCATTGGGATTTCTTCAGACTGAGGATATGAATTCTTAGTATCAATAAATCACATGGAAGCTACTTCATAATAAGGCATTTTTGGTAAAACTGTCCTTTTACTAGTTTTTTTTTATGATATTCTTCTGTAGCTCTTCTATTGTTGAAGTGTGATGGCTCAGAAATGTAAGAAGAAGGTATAAAATGCATAAGTATATACAAAAGATGAAATTAGAAGGAATATAAGCCTTCCTGAAAACTGCAAATAGTTTCAAGTCTGATCAAAGTATGTGCTGGGGAAGGAGAAGCAATGAAACCATAAAGGCTAAGAGAAGTAAGAAGATCATGTAAGCCCTATTTGAGCTACTTGAGAGGTTGAGAAATACTAGAGTCTCATACCACCAGACTTTGCCCATGTGATGTATGACCAGATTTGCTCTTTTAGGAGGACTGAATTTGTTTAACATGCCTGAGTTGGAGTTAAATGACACTGAGTTTGGAAGACCAATGGACATTCATAGTACAAGTTTATGAAAATCTGTACATATTACTGGAAATGTGAATGAGATCCGGAGGATGGTAGATTTAAAATGAGTTAAGAACATAGATCAAAGACATTAAAAAGCAAGAAATCAAGGCAGAAATAAAAAGCAAATATTGGTTTTATGGTAAATGGAATTATAAATTAAATGAATTAAATGGATGAATTACAAATTAAATGAATTACAAAACTTTAATGAACACCAAAAGATTTTAAGAAAAGATTTGGAAGAGAAAGCAATAATTCAAATTTTAGATGCATCTGGAAGAGCTAGGCATATGATTCTTGTGTAGAATTCTACAAATCATTGAGGATAAGGGACAGTTGAAAAATATATTTAGAAGAATAAATGTACCAAGTTGGTACCACGAGAAGCATTAAAATGTTACTGAGAATATGTCTGGGAGACATAGAAAAGTGATGTCATGGAAGCCACCCATCAGAGTTGCTCCTGGTTGAGTTAGTATGAGATGCTCCATTCAGAACTAGGATTGTGAAGACTGAAAGAAATCCAAGGACTTTTTCATTTAAAACATTGTTGCTATCTTTATTAAGAGACTATTACAATGGTGATAGAATCCAAAGCACATTTTGATTCAGCTAAATGTAATAAAATTTTAACAATTTATAAAGAAGTATAATTATTTATCTCTTATTTCCCTTTTTCTTCTCTATGCCAGAGAAGGATATAATTATTTTTCTCTCTTATTTTCTTCTTTCTTGTCTATGCCAGAGAACAAGAACAGGCAGAGGTACAGCTAGTTCTCTGGTGCAGGGCCTTTTATTTCTATTACTTTTTTAAAGTAACAGCACATCATGTAACTAAGTTTCTATTTTCTTAGCACTGGGCTGAGACAGTAACTTTCATTTCTCTTTCCAAGTGGTCAATAAATCTAAAATGGAAGTGGAAGCCAAACATAATGCTCAATTGTTTATTTCTAACTAAATGCATTTGATTTCTTAGTTCTCTGTGTTTTAAACTTGAAGAACAAAGTTTAATTATATTTTTTCCAGTTAAAGATGGTTGGTACTATTACATTTTATGGAACTGAAAGGATAAATAAGTCTAGATGAATTATTATGACAAAATGGTCTATGTTATTCTATGGCAACTTTGGAACATAGATTTTGAAACAGACCAATTTCTACTAATTAAGTTTAAAGTCAACATTAAATATATAAACAAGCAACAACTGATGGGTAAAAGATACTTATAAGAATTTATGGGAAAACTGTGATTTAAATCTTACTCCTTGTGTATAAGTTTTATCTCCTGTAAAATTTTTGTTATAATGATTTTAAATAAAACACCAGAGACCATTAGTATTAAAGTCTCTGAAAACTATTGACTATTACTTTGAGCAAGTCATAACAGATTCTCAAATAATTTTTAACTTGAACTTAGCATTTTGTCCTTCTTTCTTCCAAAAATCCAAATATAATTTTGTAAAAATAATGCAGTTACAACTTAAGAATATAGTTTATTTTCATAGTGGTTTTTCATATTCTTCTGACCTCTTGACATTATATCCTGAAGTGTTCTTAGCTCTTCAGTATTACAAAAGTACCACCATCACTGTATAAAGATGTCTCAAAATAGCTGCTAAAACCTTTTAACTAATTCATAAGTGCTATTTTTCTTTCTTAGAATTTGGTTTCATGACTTTTTGTCTCAACTTTAATTGCTGAATCTAAAATTCTACCCTTGTTACCTTCATCAGAATTTATTCCTGCTGATGCTTAGCAGACCCAGACAGTTAGAAAATTGTAGGGTGTGTTATTCAGCAGTCAAAATATGAATCATGTTAGCAAAGTTTGATCTAATTTCATCATGAATACTGAGAAATTATTTTACTTCTTAGCAGAATTTTCATCATAAATTGAACAAAAAGAAATGATAGATCTTTTTGGACTCAGAATAAACAATGTATTTCATTGGTCAATGGAAGAGTGTTTCTTGGGTAACAACAATGAAGATTATTTAGTGAAACTCACAAGCCAAAAAATAATCAGTAAAAAGGGAAAAAGCATACAGAGGCACAAGGTTTAATATCAAAGAATGCCTAAAATTTTTTTTTTTTGAGACAGGGTCTTGCTTTGTAGTTCAGGCTGGCTCTGAGCTCACTATGTAGCCTAGGCAAGCCTCAAACTCAGCAATCCTCCTGTCTCTGCCTCCCAAGTGCTGGGATGACAGGCGTGAGCCACCACGCCCAGCACTGTGGTATGCAGTATTGATTGTTGGTGGGCGTGAGTCTCCACACCCAGCATTGTATGTGGTTACCGGAAATTGAACTCAGGACCTTGTGCTTGCGAGTTGTGCGCCGGAACCACTGAGCTAACCCTCTGGCCCCCTAAAATATTTTTATAACAAACATCATTTTGCTTTTCTGAGAACATCTTTAACATTAGAATTTAACTATTTGTAACATGAAATGATGTTTATGATCACTGACACCATCATATTTCTAAAATGATGCTTTAATTTAACATACCAAGTTTACTTGGGAGAATTAAAGATAATAAAACATGAAATAAAACTTGAACTTGGTATAAAACCAAAACAATTACAAGTCATTTTTACATGCATTTTGTTTTACTTTGTTTTAATCTTTCTCTCTTTGAGGTATGACAGATTGAATATGGCTTTGGATGATAATTTTTAATTAGTTAACATGTATTTCCTGAGCAGTTGCTAGGTATCAGGCTAAATACAGAGTGAACTAGGAGACATGGAAATAAGAGTGACACAAAGAAACATGGGGAATCTCAAAATCCTGACTGTTCTCAAAATGTTCTCATGTTAATAATTGTTGTTATTATTTTCACATTAATAATATTTAATACCTTAAGCTTTAAGAAGCTTACACATTTGAAGTGCAAATATTTTAGATACAGGTTTGCAGAAAGTTAAATTCATGAAATATAAATCACAGCTGTTAGTGCATTTGAGCTGATATTCTATAGTTTGAGAGAGCTTTACAGAACTGCCACAAAAAGCCCTTGTGTCTATTTAAGTAGTCATGTGGAAAGGGTCTTAGAAAAGACTTAAAAAATAGGTTCATCTGTATTTGAAGAACAAAAAATACAGTGAAATCAATGGATGTTCTTTCAGGGCTGTCAAATCAAACCTTCCCCACCTACGCTTGAAATGAGCAGTTACCTCCTCTTTGAAGAGTTTAGACAGTCATTTTGCTGCAGCCTTACTGCTGTTAGACAGCTAAAGGGAAAAAAAGCAGAAAACTTTAAGGAGAACTTACAGTTCCAAGTAAATACCTCAACTTGGCCTTTACAAATTCTCATTTATATGTTCTCTTTCTGAAAAATGTGCTGATTTAGCCTGAATACTTAAAGAAATTCATGAAAATTCAGAGTGTAAAGAGTACACTTCTTCCTAGTTCATGCTTATTTGTTTTTTCTTTTTTTCGGCAGTACCAGGGTTTAAACTCAGGCCGTTATGCTTCCAAGGTCGGTGCCGTACCACTTGGGCTAAATCCCAGGCCCTTGCTGCTTCTTTTAACAAGCTCTTCGAAGTACCCTTCTTAAAGTACTGAACTTATTATGGTTCACTTGTTGACCCTGGGGTGTTACTGAGGTGGCTGCAGCCAGTCTCGTTTTGTTCATATATCGTTTCCTTTGCTTGAAGTCAAGAGAAGTGATCAGACTGAGTATTTATTGCAATTAATAAAAAGAGGCTTTAACTCCTGGGTAAAAGGCTTCAAACAAGCAAGTTTGTAGAGTAATTATATAGATTATCTAAAGTCTTTTATAAATTGATTTTATTGGTACATTTTACATTGTGGTCGCATTCAACATTCAACATTGAGGGTTTGTACCAGTACATGACACATCTTGATTCTTATTTTTTCCATTCCTCTGCCTTCCCTACAACTCCCTACCTCCTATGTACCCTACCTCCTTGTTTCCTTTTTTATCATCAAATTTTTTCCTTCCCTTCTTTACTAACTCCCACCCGCTTTTCCCTTTGAACATTTTCTAAAATGTAACATAGGTATTGTGAGATAAGAAAAAAAGATTACCTAAATTTGATTATAAGCAATAGAAAATAACTCAGGTATTTCTCTTTTCCCAAATTTAGATACCTTATGCCAAACTCAAGGGAAATGATTAACAGTATACTGAATTACTACATAAATCCAAAGAAAATTTAAAGTAGTCTCTAAAAATACCAGAAAAAAACTGCATAGAGCTGTGACTAGTGAAAGTCATAATATATTCTATAATTTGTTTTAGAAGGGGCTAGAAAAATAGACTTGAAAGCATTATTAGAGATAGAAATGCTTTTATATTACTTTTTTGGTGTGTGTTTTACAGATACTGGGGACTGAATCTAGGGACTTTGCACTGAACTACACCTCCAGCCCTTTTTATCTCTAGACATCATCCTGCTGAGTTTTCCAACCTAGACTTGAATTTATAGTTCCCCTGCTTTGGCCGCAGAAATAACTGAAATTATGGGTGTGTGCCCAGGTGCCTGGCAGTGATTAGTGCTCTTCTTGTACCTTTGTTTGGAGTCTCCCTTCCTAGAAGGCCAATCGCCTTTCCCAAGGCATTTCTTCTTTTGGGCCATTCTGTCTTTCAGAGCTCTACCATATACTTGACACATTAAAAATTATTGCTGTGATGTAAAGGCTATTAATTCAAGGGAAGAAAGGCAAAAGAACCTTTCTCAATGCCAAGGGACTCTCTAGCCTGTACACTTGGACTTCGAGGGTGTGTCTTACCCAAGAAAATTCAGCTCTTGGGCCTGTGACAACCAAACTGTCCTTGGGCTTGATCCATTTTAACATGTCATCCCCAGAGAGACTGAGCATGTCAGTAGAATTTGACTTCATGGTAAAAATTGAGTATTTGGGGAACACAAATAAATACTTGTATTTTTTAAAACTATTGTTGCTTGATAATCTGAGTTGTTATAGAACTTTCGGTTGAAGAGCTTTTAAGAATTTTCATTCCTGAAAGAGATTAGTGATACAGAATGTGTTTTATGCTCTTTGCTTTGAAGCCCTACACACTTTTTCCTTCCAGTCACCAGGATGACACACGCAGGGGCCTCTACCGCCCACGTGTCGGAAGCATAGCCTCTTTCCTCCTGCCGCTTCCTGACTCCTTTCGACCTTTTCTTTTCACTGTCACCTACGCTCCCCGGCTTTGGCCTTCATGCTTTATCCTAGCACTTCTCACTAACTCTCCCGTCATCTGTCTGTTTTCCTCTTGCTCTGTTTCTCTGGCCTTGGAAGTGGCTCCTTCTTTGTTACAGCCCGGGTGTGCTTCTCTTCCTGAAGCGGTGTAGGGTCGCGTCCCGTATCGGGAGAAATCCCTGTCAGTGGTCTTGCTTTTCCATCCCCTAGAGCCTGGGTGCGAGTGGCAAAGATGCTGGACTGGACAGGTTTGGGGAATGATTTTTAGAAGTATAGTTTTGGGAAAAAAATGGATCCAGAATTGCTGAAGACAAAGGTATTTCATGTTTTTGAATTTGAACTTTATTCTAGACGTGGAAGAATTAAGAGTTGTATATCAAAGAAGAAAACAGGTTTGTATTTTGATGAGCTAGAAAGGTTAGAAAGTGAGACTATGACTTAATTACAAGAATTGGTCACAGTTACGGCAACCCTGTGGGCTGAAGAGAATTCATGCCGTTAGTCTGAACTGCTCGAGGCCCCACCCTGAGAACAGAAGGCGCCTGTCACGCCAAGGGAGCCGCCAGGCATCTGGAGTCGGAGGAAGCGCCGCCTCTCAGCCCTCACGGAGTCCTGGCCACACTCCACGGGCGGCCCACCGCCTTGCTTTTCTGTCACGTTAGAAGGGGGAAGGGCGGAGGTCATTGGCTTTATGCCTTCAACTGCATTTTACCAAGGGTTTGTTCCCTGTGATGAAAGCGTGTAGGTGTCCTACAGAGTAAAAGCACAGAAGGGAAATTCCAAGCCAACCGCGAGTAGAGGGTCTCACGGGGGCACTGCGTCACGTGCTTTGAGGGTAGCCAGGCCGAGCTGAGACCGCTCAGGCAGAGAATGTGGGGCAGCAGTCTGAGAGGGGACTGGGGACCCCGGGAGCACGCAGCCTCTTCCTGTTCAGTTCCTTTCTGCCACTGTTGGCAAAAAGGCAGTCGTTCGACGTGCGCTCTCGCAAGTCGCGTGGGATGTACTTGCAGCGCCAGCAGCGAGGGGGACTGAAATCGCGGGGCAGCCCCGCGTCAGCGTCCGCAGGACTCGGCTCCTCCTCCGGCTCCCTGGTCGGGTGTGTCCCAGGCGCTTTCGCCTGTGAGTCGGGTGTGGAAAGAGGTCTGAGTCGTCCCGAGCGCAGGACTCTTGGGAACGGCACACACAGCGCCCTGAGTAGACGCCGCCTGGAAAGGACTGGGCCTGCAGCACCCACAGGCGGTTCGGTCTCAGTGCAGGGCGGGCGCGGGGCACGCTGAGCGCTGCCCCCCGAAAACGAGGACTGGGGGCCTCCGCGGGTCCTTGGAACCCGCTCACCTTTACCGCTTTCTCCGCTCTCCCTCCCACCACACCAGAGAAACGTGACCCGAGAAGAGGCGTCTGGGCCAACCGAGCGCCTGCCTTCTTTAGGACTCAGGGCTGCTTTCCGGACGGGGAGCTACCGGACAGAGGGTGCCGGAGCGCAGCGCGAGGCGAGGCGCAGGACTGGGGAGACTCGCGGCGAACTGAGTCTTCGGAGCGAGAAGAGACAGCCACAGCTGCCACGGCAGCCGGAGAGGGTTGCTGTGAAGCCAGGACCCCGTGAAGTCCAAAATCGTGGCCAAGTTAAAAGTTCTCGCGAGAATGACAGTTCTTTCGTGCTTGTCACCACGGTGACTCCAAACTCTTCAGGAAGCTTGTCATACACTAAACAGGAGTCAGGTTTCCAGTGGAAATATAAATCAAAGCACGTTATTTAACCTTATTCATACTCTGCCGAGCTGTTAAGCATTATCTTCTATTTCTTCTTCCACTTTGATCTTCTCTTTCTAATCATCAGGTTGGCATCTCTTGCGCGTCATGACCACCCTTTGTGTCATCCCATGGCCGAGTTCCATCTATGGGGATCTGGCCCGGAAGGCTCCCAAAGTGTCCTGAGTCTCTCTCCACACACACACGCAGTCTCTGAAATATGGTTATTTGAATACAAAAACTCTTACCTAACGTCCCATAAAATAAGACTGTTTCCATGTGTATTTGATGGCTCTCAACTCTTTAACAAATGTTTTCTTGTAGACTCTTTCTGTTAACTTTTTGCTTTAAAATGAGAAACAGAATGATACTAAGAGAATTTAAAATGAGTCTAAATGTTTTTAAAAGCACATTTTGCTTTGGAAAAATAAACTTCTTGGAATGATATATTTACATTAACTTCATTTCGGATTTCACTAGGTAAAGATAAACACATACATCAGAAATGTCATCTAAAGCACTATATGAAGCCAGGTGTGGTGGTGCACACCTGTCCTGGTGCACAGCCAGCACTTGAGAGGCTGAGGCAGGAGGAACACCATGAGTTTGAGGCTATGAGTTCAGGGCCAGCCTGTCTATAAAGAAAAAAAAAGTAATACATTAAGAAGAAAAATTTATTTCTGATGTAACTCTTCTCAGAATCAGTTATTTTATAATATGTCTGTTTGTTACTAGATTTATTTTTAAAATAGCATGTAAAGTATGTGAATACGGAATACAGTTTGGTTGTTTTTTTCCCTTTATTGAATTTATTGGTATGTATTAGGTATACATTATGACCACATTCCTCATTGAGAATTTGTACCTGTGCATGAAGTTTCTTGATTCTCATCTTTCCCATTCCCCCGCCCTCCCTACAAGTCCCCACATCCCTAAACTTGTTTGTTTTTTGTTTTTACTATCAAACTTTTTCTTTCCCTTCTTTGTTTTCCTCTGCTCCTTCCATCCCCTTTTCCCTTTGAATATTTTCTTACTACTTCACAATACCTATCATATGTTCTGGACTTGATTTACACTTTCCATTTCTCACACCAGGGAAATAATATGGTATTTATACACCTGTGTCCTATTTATTTCACCTATGAATATGGCCTCAAGGTACATCCATGTAAGGATAAATGTCTCCAATGTATCATTCTTCGTGGCTAACTAATATTTCATTCTAGAAAAAAACCCACACATCTTTTTTTTTTTTTTTGAGACAGGGTCTCACTTTGTAGTTCAGGCTGGCCCTGAGCTCACTGTGTAGCCCAGGCAAGCCTCAAGCTCAGCAATCCTCCTGTCTCTGCCTCCCAAGTGCTGGAATTACAGGCGTGAGCCACCATGCCTGGCACTGCGGTATGTGGTATTGATTGTTGGTGGGCATGAGTCTCCACGCCCAGCATTGTATGTGGTTACTGGGATCGAACTCAGAGCCTTGCGCTTGTGAGGCAGGCGCTGGAACCACTGAGCTAAATCTCCAGCCCCCACACATCTTCTTTACCCAGTCTCTGGTTGATGGGTATTTGGACTGTTTCCAAGATTTAACTGTTACAAAACTGAGCTGCTATAAACATGGGTACATACATATCCCTGTGATATGATTCTTTTATTTATTAAAATTTTTTAGTCTTTTTGAGACAGGGTCTTGCTTTGTAGTTCAGGCTGGCCCTAAACTCACTATGTAGCCCAAGTTAGCCTCGAACTCTCACAATTCTCCTGCCTCAGCCTCCCAAGCACTGGGATTACGGGTGTGAACCACCACACCCAGTATTGTGTTATGTGATACTGGGGATTGAACTCATGATTTTGTGTTTGTCAGGCAGATGCCAGAACCATTGAGCTAAATCCTTGGCCCTGTGATATGATTCTTTTAATTCTTTCATATATATATACCTAGCAGGAAAATAGCAGGGTCAGTTGGGACATCTAACCCTAGTTTTTTGAGCAGTCTCCACACTGATTTCCATGGTGATTGCGCCAGTCTGCATTTCCACCAACACTGGAAAAGGTTTCCTTTTTCCCAGATCCCCACCAGCATTTGTTGTTAGTTGATTTCTTGATAGCAGCTACAGAATACAATTTGATATAATTCTTATATTAGAATAAAAATATATTAATGCAGAAATATTTAGTGTTTCTATGAAGACAATGAAAAGCATTTTAATGTATAGTTGAAGGTAATATTGACTTGAAAATATTAGTCTGTATACAGATCTATATTTTCATTTTAGTACTAGATTTCCAACTAGCAATGAGAGACACCATATTCTACTGGTGATATATTTATTTACCAAAAATTGTAGTGGATGACTTCTCATTTATGACCAACATGTACATCAAATTTCACATTTATTTCACGTTTACAGTGAAAGTTTTGACACACCATCAGACGCTGATACTACGTTTTATGCTGTCCTAAAAACATTCCACATATTGGCTACAGGTGGAAAGCTAAAATTCTCATAATCTGATTCTCCCCATGAAGTGAGTTAATAAGCTTTGTATCAGGGTCAAAAATAGAACTGGCACTGAAGAAACCATAATCCACAGTTGTGTTTTTATTTTCTTACCCAAATCTGCTTAATTTTGTATAGACATGTGTCTTAAAAAGTGATTGTGAAATGACTTAAAACTGAAGCCGTCCCATTACATATGAAATGTACTAGAATTCATCAAAGCCATGATGGCAGTGATGGGAGATTGTCACTTGACATTGCTTCTCTTTTGTCTAATTAAATATTTTTATTAGTCCATATTTATTGTTGGGAGTTCGTACCTGTGCAGAGCACATCTCACTTGCTTTTCGTCTCCTACCGTCCATGATCTTTTCAACTCTCGCTCCCCTTCCCATGTGTGAAATTTATTTATGTTTTTTCCTTCAATTCTTTTCTTCCATCCCATTTCCTTCCTCTCCTGCCTATACCCTCCATCTCTTGTTCCCCTTTGTCTTTGAAAGAGAGCTCCTTGTTGCCTATTATGTATCTTTTATTGTCCTCTGTGTTTCTGTTTTGGGTTTCTGAAATGAGTGAAATGATATGATATTTAAACTTGTGTGATTTAATTCACTTATACTCTGGTCTCAAGGTGCATCCATTTGTTTTCAGTTATTTTCTAATGTTCCTGTGACACCAACATTATTTTCTTGCATCTTTTGAAAGCCAGCACCAGTCCTCTAAGAAAGAAGAGAGAGGGAAGATTAAGATGAATGTCATTCTAGGATGTCTGAGAGCTCTCGAAAATACAGAAAGAAATTTAAATCTTCAAAGAAAGTGAGACATCATTATGGAGGACGATACACAAAAGATAGTGTAGTAGGTTTAAAGTTGTCTGTGAACAACACAGCCAATGAGGAGAATTGGAATTTTTATAATATTATCAAAAATAAGGAAAACTTTAAAGTTCACTTTATGAATGGAAAGACTATGAATGGCGTTAGGGTTCAAGATCGTAGGTTTTGTGAGTTCATCAATTTCAGAATAAAACACAAATCCCTTGATTTAGTAAACACTAGACTTTAAGGCTCAGCTCTGCCCACCTTGATGGCTCTGTTCTGTCACCCTCTGCCCCTTCCGTGCTCAGCATCCCCAGCATGCGCCGTCCTCAGCTTGCTTCTGTGTCCTTTCATTTTGTGCAACTGGTAGTTACCTCTGTTTTCCCAAATTTGGTCTGATCAGTTGAAAGGATTTTCACCTCTCTTTCTCACCCTTGCCTCACCCAAAACACTTTTATCCTACCCTTTAATCTTAAGGCTCCCAGTCCAGATTTCTGCTCGTAAAATGTTTCTTTCTTAAAGAAAAGATGAGTGATCCTAGAGTTAAGAAATTCATATGAATAGAAGCAAAATACAAGGCCTCGTTAGGAATTATTTCCCTTCTCCAGCTAATCTCATCTGACCTATCTTTTATGAGTATGGCTTGTACTTTTCCTCTAAAATTTTCACCTAGAACATGAAAACAGGACAATGAAAATGACTTTGTGTTCACACATTATTCATAAGAGAATGGCATTTAAATTTTACAAAGTAAGATTTCTTTTGTCCCACCCAGTGATAGCAGCCAGGCCCTGCTCTGACATCAGTGAGTTTATTACAGTTCACTTCCTGGTGGGAGGATCAGCCCAGGCATGGAGGTCACAGGAGCAGAACAGAGAGTGTGTCAGCCGAGCGGAACACAGATGGGACAGAGTTCAGGGTTTCAGCTCCCTCTGTGTCCCTATGGTGAATCCTGACCAGACTCAAGGAAACTGCAGTTTGAACATGACTAAAACAGGAAGGAGACAGACAATCTAGACACAAGTTAATAATGGGCTGACTCTCTACTCTCAATTATCAGAACAATCAGACTTTCAGATTGTAATTTGTATGAAAATGGTGTAATGGAAGTACCCTCTACACGCATCCACTTTGGGATATTTTTCTTTTGATTTTTTTTAATAAAATAAAGCTAGGATTTCTTTCTTTCTTTTTTTTTTTCTGGATTTAGCTGAAAAATACATGGTCCCAAATTTATTCAAAAAAGCTTCACCCCTTTGAGAGGATGGATTTTTGAATTTGTATTTTCTTCTAAAAATTTTTTTTTTGCTTTTTTGGAGACAGGGTCTCACTTTGTAGTTCAGGCTGGCCCTGAGCTCACTATGGTGCCCAGGCAAGCCACTGCGAACTCAGCAATCCTCCTGTCTCTGCCTCCCGAGTGCTGGGAATTACAGGCATGCGGTGTTGATTATTGGTGGGCGTGTCTCCACACCCAGCATTGTATGTGGTTACCGGGGATCGAACTCAGGTCCTTGCGCTTGCAAGGCAGGCGCCGGAACCACTGAGCTAACCCTCCAGCCCTAAATTTTTTTTTTTTAAATCTGTATCGGTACATTGTATATACACATCATAACATGATCACACTCAGTATTGGGAATTTGTACCAGTATATGACACAATTTAATTCTTACTTTTTCCTGTTCCCCTACCCACCCCACAACCCCTCAACCCCTAAATACATGTTTTGTTTGCCTTTATTATCACCACATTTTTTATTTATCCCTCATTACTCACACCTCCACATTTCCCTTTGAATATTTTCTACTTCACAATAACCATCACACATTCTAGAACTCATTAACATTTCAGTTTCTCATACCAGAGAACAGATACAATATTTACACATCTGTGACCTATTTATTTCATTTACTAGTATGCCCTGAAGGTACACCCATTTGAGTATAAATAACTCAAGCTTATCATTCTTTAAGGCAGAGTAATTTTATAGAAAAACCACATCTTCTTAATCCAGTCTCCAACTCATGGGCATTTGGGTTGTTTCCAAGATTGTGCTATTACAAACTGAGCTGCTATGAATATGGGTGTACATAGGTCACTATGATATGATTCTTTTAATTATTTTGTGTATATTCCTAGCAGGGCAATAGCAGGGTCAAATGGGACCTCTAATCCTAGTTTTTGAAGAATCTCCACACTAATCTCCATAGAGGTTGTACCAGTCTACATTCCCACCAACAGTGGAGAAGGGTTCCTTTTTATCTGCAGCCTCGCCCCCATTTGTTGCTGGCTAATTTCAAGATAGCAGCCATTCTTTGTGGAGTGAGATGAAATCTTAGTAGTGTTATTTTCATCTACATCTCTCAAATGACCAGTGGTGTTGATCATTTCTTCATTTGCTTTTTGCCAGCTTTTACTTCTTCCTCTGAAAAGTATCTGTTCATTTCAGATGTCCGTTTTTGAGTTGGGTATTTAAATTTGGAGGGGCTGATTTTTTAAGCTCTTTATATATTCTAGCTAGTAGGCTTTTGTCTGAGAGTCAGCTGGGAAAGATTCTTTCCCAATTTGTTGGTTTTCTTTTTTACTCTGCTGATGGTCTGTCTACTTTGCTGTGCAGAAGCTTTTTAGTAAAAAGAGATCCCATTTATTGATTTCTTCTGCTAGATCCTCCTGCTATAGAGGTCTTGTTCATAAAGTCTTTCCCTAAACCAATGTCTCCAAGAGTTTTGCAGTAGGTTTAGTGTTTCTGTTTTAACATTTAGGTCTCTAATCCACTCTGGCTTTAGTTTAGTACATGGTAAAAGAGATATCTCTAGCTTCAGTGTTTGGCAGGTTAAAGCCCACTTTTTCCAGCACCATTTGGTGAAGAGGCTGTCTTTCCTCCACTGAGGTTATTTGACTCCTCTGTCAGAGATGAGGTGGCTTAGTGTATCTGGATTTGTTTCTGGATTTTCTAATCTATTCCACTGATTTCAGGTTTGTTGCTTTGCCAGTACCATGCAGTTTTTATCACAGTGACTTTATAGTAAAATTTCAAGTTGGGGATCATAATACCCTCACATTGTGTCCTTGTCTGAATTAATATTTTTAATGCCTGCTCATCAGACATTTTTATTTAAAAATTCATATGAGCAATTTTAGACTTTAAGAAACAGTCTGACTTAATTTTTCTCTACAGTATTTTTATGACTTTCTTACCTGTAAGTTTGGTTTGTCTTTCTGGAAGTCTTTCAGGATTATTTGTTAAGAGGTGAAACAATTGAAAGCAAGATAATTTTAAGAGCTAGGAAATCATTGCTTTCTAAAGATAAATACAAAAATCATTTTTACTTTTGCTTCTTCATTCTAGCTGTATTTTGTTTTTAACTGATTAATTTTGTCCCTTTAATAAGGGACTTACTATTGGATACTAAGTATGATTGTCATTTCTTACCTTGATTCAATGAATCTGAAATCAAAAGTTAGCCTGCTGGAACATGCCTATTATCTTATGATCCTGGGAGACTGAGGCAGGAGGATTTTTAATTCTAGCTCAGCCTGTGCAACCTAGCAAATTAACAAGGACTTGTCTCAATTTTTTTTAAGAAGTACTAATAATAACGAAGGTCAAGAATGTTGCTCAATGTGAAAGAAAAAAAAAAATCAAGGGCCAGAACATTTCTGTTTGCTCTAATGTTACTCTTAGGTTAAAGAGTAACATTAAAAGAGTTAAAGAGCTTTAAAATTTCTAGGAACAAATGATTTCACAATTTATCAGAGATATTTAGTTTTATTTCATGAGATGTTAAAGAAAAAAATCATTATACTAACTCATCTATGTAGTAAATGATCCATTTTTGATAGTCTCAGAGAAATCTGTTTCTTCCTTGGTGCACAGATGAGTTAATTCTAAACTTGACTATCAGATGGGGACATCTTCGAGCTTAGCTCTTAAATTTTGATTCAGAGCCGCAGAGGGTTCTATGGGTGTCAGTTCCCATTTGTAAACTGAGGGCATGATTTTGAGGAAAGTGCTTTTCTTCCACAAACCCAGAAGAGTGTGAGTTCAAGTTCTTCAGTTTTTCTTCTCCTTTGAATCATGCTTGAATCATGACAAAGACAATGTTTTTAAAAAATTTATTATGTGAGGAGGGGTGAAGAAAGGGGTAGTCACGAATGGAGAGGGAACTGGGGGCAGAGAAGGAGGCACAGCAGAGGCCTCTTCCAGGAGTGCGGTCTCGCCTGGCCCCCGTTTCTCCCCACCCCTGCAGGGTATGTAACTCTGTATATTCCTTCTAGTTCCATCTAGTAGAATCACAGGTGAGCTGTGCTCTATTCTGCAGAAAATTAAATGTTTCGTGGTATTCTAAGAGGTACATAAACACTGAAATGTGTTTCTCGCTATGATAAATAAATTTTAAATATGCATAACCAAGTGACTGCAGCAATATTTTTTATGGGTTCAAGCTACATTCAATAAGGCTTTATTAACAAAGTTATAATTTATGTTTCTGTTGCTGGGTTCTGATTTTACTCTAATATGGTGTGAGAACTCACTTTGAAGGATTTCTATTTCTTTGAGTATTGTTGAGATCTTGACTGTTGTTATGAGAATGGCCTATTTTGAAAAAAAATTCCCAGAATAGAAAAATCTATGAAGAGAGAGAGAGTAGCTCAGGGGTTATCTAGGTTTCGTCGTGAGGGTTTGGGAGATGACGGTGAGTAGGTAGAGTGTTTTGACTTGGAATAACACAAAGATCTAAGTTTGATCATGGTCATAGTCGTACAGCTTGGTCAGTAGGCTAAAATCTGTTGAATGCAACATTTTGAGTTTGTACATTGTGCAGTTTGCAAATTTTACTTGAATGAAGTTGCTTTAGAAAAAATCCCCACATAATTGGAACCCCACAGGGTTCACAAGCTGGGTTAGATGTAGAAGAAAACAGTTGTATCTCTGTCTCAAGATAGTGATGAATTACTATTGACTGGTTGATTCTTGATTTTTTTTCTGGTAATCAGTTTATATTTTCTACACTCATAGCTTCTGCTTATTGCTAGTTTCTGTTCTTTAAGAACATGGATTTTTCAAATTTCTTAAAGGCATGTAACATTCTTCAGTTTTCATGGGCTTAACTCTGCTTCACATCTTCTTCTGGCCTTGGCACCAGCTCCTTGTACTTTGTTCTGTTTAGGTTTTCCATATTAGCTTTCCAAAAAGATCTGATTGGCTGAACTGTTCGTTGGCATGTGAACAGGTTATAAAAGTATCCTTATCTTTAAACTAGATGTTGTCAGGTCCAATCTGCAGTGGATGTTAAAGTCAGAGCATGAGATAAAATTGTATTTAGAAGAGACTATCTATGTCTGTACTCTGAGAAATGTTGCAAAGTATTGTACCCTGCCTAAAAGCTTCAGGACCAGGGAGCAAATCTGTTTAACTTGCAAGGTTTTCAGCATAGCAGTGTTGGAAAATAGGAATTCATAATATAATTTTGATGTGGATTCATTCATGTATTTTTATAAATCATTGAGTGACTGCATGCCAAGAATGAGTTTACATTATAAAGTTATAGTATGGAATTGGCTGCTCTGAAGGGACCTTGTATTCTCATGGAGAAAGGCATCTACCTATAAAGCATGAAAAATAAAGGTGCTAAGTGCTATGAAGTTAGTGATCATAAATGAACAGGAATAAAGCAAATTTAAGGGAAAGGGAGTCATGGCATTTGTTGAAAGTGGCAGACAGAATTATTTCTCTGTATAACATTGCCAGGGTTCTTCGTTTTGAGAAGATGACATTTAGAGAAAGACATAACTCAAACCCCCTTTGAGCTAATTACTTTTCACTACTGTCAAATGCGATTTGTCACAGTATATTTTAATATCCTGAAAATGGCAAGGGTTTTATTGCTTTTTCTTTTCTCATTGTGCTTTGCTTTATATTCCTGAAGAAAAGAGATACTGACAAAAATACATCCTCTCTGTTAAGTTAGTATTGAATCCCCTCCCAAAAGATTGACGACACTGTGAAACTTCCCAAGAGGAAAAATAATAGAATCTGAATTCTCACTGGTGTCGCAGAGGAAGGGACCCAGCCAGTCTGAGCCTGAATCGAAGAGGTGTTCTTGCGTCTTGGTTCTTGGTGTGTTCTAAATGCCTGCATTCCCTCCAAATTCATAAATTAAAATAGTAACTCCTAGGATGATACCTCCTAGGAGGTGGGGTCCTCAGGGATGTTTCATGAGGATGGTGCCTATGCTCATGGGAGAAGTACTCTGTATAAGAGAAGTTTTAGAGACACTTATTCCTTTCACTGTATGAGAAAACAGTAGCGAGGCCCTGTGTTTGAAAGAGGAGTAACACTTCCAACGGAGACCAAATCTGCTGGCATCTTAGCCTTGAATTTAAGTCATTAGAAATGTAAGGAGGAAATTTATATCGTTTACAAGCTGCTCAGCTGATGGTATTTTGACATAGAATCCTGGAGGACTAGGACAGGTATTAGCTATGTAATGGCCCAATAAAGATATGATACAGAGCTCACCATCTACTCTCATGACAACCTTATATTTTTATATCATGTTGCATTACACAAAATCTGTCAAACTAGAATCCAATACTGGATCTTTTTTTCCTTCCCTATTCCACCCTGGTTTATATCTGTTATCTTACAAAATGACCTGCGAATTGTGTCCTCACCTTTTTTCTTTTGCCATGGTGTGCACAGAAACCTTTGCAATCCCATCTTAAATCACTGCAACACTCTCTCCATTACTTTCTCAGATAACAATTCTCTTCTATTTCAGATCATACACTGATCCCAGAGCTGTCATCCTTTATAGACAAAGCTGATCTTTCTGTATCTTGACTTAGTATCTTCTGGAGATTCTTCATTTGTCTTGTGTGGAGACTTTAAACATTCAGAGTCTGCCTTTTTGTTTTGAATTCACTCCTCATTGTAGGCTTTATTTCTTTCTGATCACGTACAACTTCACATACAATGCTTGTACCTTTCCAGTGAGGCCCAGCTCAATGTAACCAGTGAGGGAGAGGGACATACTCCCTACACGTATTGATTTTATGTCCCCTCCTGGTTTCACATCCTCCTATCAAGAGACCTTGAAAGGCTTCTCAGATAGGTGCACTTGGGAGGAAGAGCCGGACCCGACTGCTCCCGCCTCTCCCCATCTTCCCAGACCCAGCTCATTGAGAAGACCCACGCTCCTCTTTCTGCCTTGTGGTGAGAGGAGTTCTCATTTGCTTACCTGCAACACTGACTCTACATGTTGACTGTACTCAGACTAGGTTAGGTGCTCAAAAAGGATTGCTGTACAGACACTGAAGAAATAATACCAGTTATGTTTGGTTATCCTCTCGCGGAATTCTGAAAAAGATGTGATATTTTGGCATCTGCTTTTGGATTCTCACCACTCTCCATGCATTTCTGGGAATATCTTCAAAATTGCACTTCAGTGGGCTGGATGTTTTGACAAGCACGGGAGAAGCCACTGCAGAAGATCCTCCAGATCAATTGAGTTTGGCTACTGTCTTTAAAGAGATCTTTTTATATCTCATTACTATTTTTTATTTGCAATCACTTTTACTCCACTAGACTATGAATTCTGTGTGGGTTTTTTTTTTTGCTTTTGACACAGGGTCTCGCTTTGTAGTTCAGGCTGGCCCTGAGCTCACTATGGTGCCCAGGCAAGCCGCTGTGAACTCAGCAATCCTCCTGTCTCTGCCTCCCGAGTGCTGGGATGACAGGCGTGAGCCACCACCGTCCAGCATTGTGGTATGCGGTGTTGATTGTTGGTGGGCATGTCTCCACGCCCAGCATTATATGTGGTTACCAGGGATCAAACTCAGGACCTTGCGCTTGCGAGGCAGGTGCCAGAACCACTGAGCTAACCCTCCGGCCCCTCTGTGTGGGTTTTGCCTCAGCCTTTCAACTCTATAATGAGAACCTGGAACCTAATAGCTACTTAGCACATGCTTGTTGAGTAAATGTTTGTTGATGGAAACACCAAATGTGTGTGCTTTCCCTTATTTCTCAAGCCAGTGTCTTGTGATGTTAAAACAGAACATAGTAAAAACATCATTATCCCATTAAATGAGCTCACATTATTAGCTCATGAGCGGCCCAAAATTTGTTTTTTCAAATTGTATAGTTCTTATCACTTAAAAATACAAAACACCTTTTTTGTGCATATTCCATAATTCTATAATAAAAAGAAATAAAGCCTTTCTACAAAAACATGTTAGAATAAGTAATAATATATTTACACTGTGTATATTGTATTAATTTTTTTACCCCAGTTTTTTAAGTTACATCATAAACATGTAAAATTTCATCTGTCCATAACAGCTTGTTTGCTAGGCAACAGAAAGAGGAAAGTCTTTGAAAGCATTGGTCCATGAATTCCTCTCAAGAGAGGAAAAGGCAATATTTGCTGTGTTACTTAGGGAGTGAAAGGAAAAGGTTAAAAAAAAATCAGATTAGCTTCTTTGCAGCTGTATTTTGGTATTCAAGGCCACACCTGGACCGAGTAAGACTTCTCTGATTATGAACCTTTGGCGAAAAGGAAAAGTTGCTGCCTGAAAAAGCAGACTACGTCTTTAGGGGATTCCTTTTGGCTATTTCAGTATTTAACAGATGTACTAGCTCCAGCTTTATATTCTGAAAATAGCACAGAGTATTGTGCTCTTCTTGCTGAAAATTCTCACAGTGAATATGAGTCTTTAAAATGGGTTTTGAAATGGAAGTATATTAGCTACAAACATTTCCTTTAATCTCTTCATCTTATCTTCAAGTAGAATCATTTTTTTTGTCTACAGGTATGTTGTGAGTATGTAATTTTCTTATATTCTAGTTATAAAAACCAATTTAATTATTGTGATACACACTTAACAACTATGGTTTCATTGGGTATCCTTGTTATACAATTTTTTCATTGACATTTTTTAGAATATGAAGAGAAATACTTGGAGAATAAACATTTTTTTACTTATGCCATATCTAGATGTGCGTATAAATATTCATATCCAAATGCCTACACATACACATGCAGGCAGACCACAGTACTGAGCATGGACTAGTCTTTTCTGCACAGCCATGGTGCTGTTCTTTTCACTAAATAAATGAAATCATATCCAATTCCTTGTTGAAAGTTTATAGTGGCTTTCCATAGTTTCTTAGGCTGTGTTTTGTTGTTACAATATAAAACCAAAGACTGCATAACTTATAAAGATGTTTCTTTTGGCCCAAGAGTTTGGAATCTGGGAAGTCCAAGAGCAGGGCACTTGCAAGGGCCTTGTGCTCTGTTCACTGTTGATAGGAAGCAGAAGGAAACTGGGCATGTGCAGTGCGACAAACACTGGGGGCAGCTTTGCTTTATAACAGCCTGTTCTCTCAGTAACTAATCCAGCTCCACGAGGAAGACATTAATCTCTCTTAACGACCTAACATTTCTCTCTAAAACATAGCAACAAAGCCCAGAGGAAGCAATGTAGGAAGCAATACCCAATGTCTGCCGTTGATGCCTCCCATTGGCTGAACCCAAATAAATGTCTGAAGCCATGGGTACTGGCTATGCCAGTCAGTAGAGATCAACTTTCCAGGGCACAAAGTAGGGTGGATAAAAGTGGAGGCAGTTTGGGTGAACAAAGGAGATGAGCCATGCATATATGTTTACATGGTTATTTCTCACAACAATGGTATAGGGTATGCACTTTTATGATTCTTATTTTACAAATGAGAATTATCTTCTATTGAAACAACAGATTATGTAATTAATTCGACTCAGTGAGTGCTCAAGCTAAAGCTTAATGGAGGTGTCAGTCTCCAGGACAACTATTGAGATACTCTTGCTAGTATTTCTAAGATTAATGTCAGAGAAGACCCAGTGCTGGGCCTGAGACTTACCACATCTCTGGGTGACACCATATGTCTTAAGTAGCATTTTCCATCAAAGAATAAGTGGACAAAAGAAGCCATTGGGGAGAATTTTCTGTTTGGAAGTAAGAGCCATCATTCCTTAGCTCCCAATTGAAAGAGCTCAAGCAGATCACTTCTAAACTATGTAAAAAGAGATTGGTACCTCTTTTGTGGTTGGATAACTGTAGCCACCAAGATGGATGACCTGACCCATGCTATTAGAACAGAAGGAGAGAAACTTGAGAATACAGTCATGGATTGTGATAGAATGAGTCAAGATCCCCTCCCTTAAATACCTCCTTGACTAGATCAAAGAGAATTTACGTCATTTACGTAGGAACTACATGCTGATCACCACAGATAAAGAGGCTTGGATAGAACAGAAATTCATACAGTTCTGGCCTAGCTTTCCATTACTGTGACAAAATACTCGAGAATTACCTAGTGGAAGGAAGATTTATTTTGCCTCCCAGTTTCAGAGGTTTCAGTCCCCGCGTAGCTGGCAGAAACATCCTGGAGGAAGGCTGTGATGGAGGGAAGCTGCTTAACTCATGACATCTTGGAAGCAAAGAACAGAGGCCCATTCTAAGCGTAAGAGTGTGGGACCAGAGACAGTCTCTGAGGTTATGCTTTCAACACCCACCAGGATCCACTGAGAAATGTGCTTTACTAATTTCCTTGTGACTATCACAATAAATCAAGATTATCACATGTCCACTTATTTTTATCCTGACATACACTTATTAAATCAAAATAAATAAAGAAAATATCCCAATAAATATCCAAATAAAGAAAATAATGGGTTAGACTTCTTCCTAACAAGGTATAGCTACTTTGTGTACAACCAAAAACACACTAATTCCTGCCCCAAAGTCTCAGTGTTGCTCAAAAGTCCAAATTCAGAGTCTTCTCTGAGATTCAAGGCAACTCGGTTGTATGCCTCTATAAAAATAAGTAACAAGTTACAGAATCCCAAATACAATTGCATAGGGTAAAGATTCTCACTCCCAAAGGGAGGAATAAGGAAATAGAAAGGAATGGGATAAAAGCAAGACCAAAACCCAGCAAGGGGAAATATTTAACTTTGCAGCTTTGTGTTTGTCATCTGTGACATGTGATGGTGAGATATGAATTCTAAAGGGCCGGGGCCTCCCCACTCCTGTGGCCGTGCTGGTTGGAGCACGCCTGGCTTCCCCCTTGGGCTGGCTCTGCTCACTGCCTGCACCTTTCCAGAGTAGAAGTTTCAAGTTTCTGAGGGGCTCCATTGCAATTTCACGTCAGCTTCACACATCATCCTCGTAACACCTCCGGAGAGAGTTCACTAACACTTCATACACTGCCCAGCCTCCCAGTCCTTCCTTTGAAGTCTGGAAGGAAGCTTTCCCCTACAACTCCTGTGTTCCACATGTCTGGAGACCATGGATGATGTTAAGGTCTCTTAGCACCTCAAGCAGTAGTTAGGCCCACTTGGATCATGACTGCAGTAACTCTGAGTCAGCTAAACATAGTGGCATAATCCTAGAGAACCGATTCTGTAGGTGGCTTTTCTAAAGAAGGGGCCTCAGGGTCTCTTTTCTTAAAGGAAATGTTTACATTTTTGTGTTCTTGGTTTTGCAGTGGGTGAGATGTTGATTTCTGAGAGTGACTCAAGGCACCTTTCTTCTTGTCCTAGTACAAAGTACTTGGTATCCTTTTAATGTTGGTAATCTCTTCAGTAACTCACCATTTTTGGTCCCAGTTTTGCAGTGATTTCTTGCTAGCTTAGATTTTTCAAATCTTTCTGCTCTGCTTTTTGCTCCACTTCTCATCATAAATCCATCTGGAAGTAGCCAGAAGTACCTATGTGTCAGCCTGGACATTGAGCTGCCTTGACATTTCCTTCATGTATCTGTTATCTTTAAGCTCAGTGTCACACAAAGTTTTAGACCATGAACAGAATGTAAACAATTTGCCAGAATGTACACATCGTCTCTAGTCTACTTCCCAATAGACTCTTCATACCCCAACTATAACCTCATGAGCACAGTCTTCTGTTCACATTTCTGTTAGAATTCTGGTTTTTTGAGCTTCTACCAGAATTGCTCTTCAGACCATCTTTACAATATTCTAGGGCTCCCCGAGGTTGAAGTTCCAAGCTTTCCAAATTTCTTTCACAAACCAGTTCCAAAGTCTTCTGAGTCACACGGCCAGATATAGTCAATTGCCATAATCCTACTTCTCTGTTACTGACTTTCTGTAGTAGTCAGGTTTTATGTTGCTGAGACAAAATATCAGGCACACACAACTTTAAGGAGGAAAAGTTTACTTTGACTCACGTTTCACAGGTTTTTGTCCATGTTTGTCTGGTTTCAGGACAGCAATGTCATGGTAGAAGGGCAAGTCAGAGGAAACTTGCTGAATTCATAGCACCTGGATAGCAGAGGGCACAGGAAATACCTGAGATGAAGTACTCCTCAAGAGTAGGACCCCATGACCCACTCCAACATACCTGGAAGTGTCCTTTACTAATCTAGGTACCTTTCAAGCCAATCAAGCAGACAGTCAGGATTACTACACTGAGGTTCTCTTGGGTCTTCTTTTCTGGCCTTTGGGTAGATATTTACAAGACTAAGTTTTGTCCAGAAGTTCTTTGTTTTCTGGGCCTGATGGAGATGGGAGGTAGATGTAGTGGACTGCTCTTTTCCTGAGACTCATGATAGAGTTTGAGAAAGAATCAGAAGGGAGACAGGGGCCCAGTCTTTCCACTTACTTTCTGTAAAAAAAAATTAGTGGCAGGTTTATGTTTCCAAATGCAACAGCCTCCTAATTAGCCATCCTAATTAGCCATCCTCTCTGTAGTCTCTTGCTGTACACTTCCTGGTAGCATCTCGTTGGTTACAGAAAAAGTGCAGCCTTCCTGGCAAGACCCTTGTAAACTCTGTGTTAGGATCAGCTTCACCTTTTGTCCCATACTATATCATACTTTAGGTACATTCTATGTTTTAAAAAATTTATTGCACATTATGCCTTTTTACAACTATGAAAAAGCATGTTTTCTCATTTTCTTGGAGTTTTTTTTTTTGGTCCATTTTTCTGTCAGAATGTGCTTATTTTTCAAAATTCAAATTAAATATGTATGTTCTGGTTCTCTGCAAGTCACTTTTTGCTCCTCGATACAGTTGGTCATTTTCTACTTCCCATCATTGAAATGCTTTTTATACCAGACTGTACTTGTTTGTTTAATCCATCCTCTTTACCAGAGCCTAAATCATTCAAGTCCAGAGGTCTCACTTGTCTTTTAAGTCTTGATCGTGTCTCCCTCTTACCCAACATCTTGGTTTCTTCAGAAATCCACGCCTCTGGGTATAGAACAGGGATGGCAGAACTTTTAGAGACAAAGTGCCCAACTGCAACCCCAAACCCACTTATTTGTGGCAAAGTTGACAAGGTCACAATTAAACCTCAATCCTTGGCTGCTGAGAAGATGCTGGACTTGACTCTCATGCCCACAGAGGCTCTGTGTGCCCACAGCAGCAAGTGTGCCACAGGTCCACCACCCCGGCTCAGTCTAGAGTATAGGAAGAGTGGATTGGAGCAGCACTCTGTGCCCTATTCTCCCGGCTGAGCTGCTCTGTCCGTCTTTCCATTGTCCTGGTTTAAGTGTGTCCATCTGATTCCTGTAGATAGACATGAAGTTTGCCCCTCCAGTGTTCTCACACCACACAAATTTAGAAATAATTGTAATTAACTTTCTTAATGTCCACTACTTCATTTGTCAGAATAATAGCTACAAGGAATACTCTGCAAATAATGGGAATTAGGATTTTGAATGAGAGAAAATATCATTTTGCCAGATTATTGTTTTGCTTTGGCAGGCTGCATACTATAATGAAGATCTCTATCCCAAATTTTACATTCTTAGTTAAAATTGAAGCTGTATGGGCAGAGATTCTATGACTTTGGACCTGAAATAGAGATCTGTTTTTAAATTGAATTCTTTATTGGTACATTTTATATACATCTCACAATCACACACAACATTGGGGAATTTGTACCAGTATATGACACAAGTTAATTCTCATTTTTACCCACGTCCATACTCACCCACACCTCCCCAGCCCCTATATACCTGCCCTTTTATTTTCTTTCAGGATCATATTTATAACTTTCCCTCATTATGTTCTTACACCAAATTTCCTTTGGAAATTTCCCATTCTACAAAATCTGTCATATTTTCTAGAGCTCATTTTTATCTACAGGTGCTCATATCAAAGAAAAGATCTGGTATTTGCATATCTGTGATGAAATAGAGATCTTTTATCATGTGAGGAAAATGGCAACACTGTTTCTAGAGTCTGTCATACATTATTTTCATATCCATTCTGTGGTTGTCTGGATGTAATTACATTAGCAAGATGTGTCAATTAGTTCTTAGCAAGCAGAATTTGAGAGAGTTTAAATGTGGAAATGGGCTATTTCATAAAGATTTTTGGGAAAAATATGTAAGTAAGCAATTATGAAATGATGAAAGCTTTACTATATTTTATTTCATAGAGTTTAAAAATTTCTGGTAAACTTAGCAATACCTAGGAGGAAATTGAACTGGATACTAGGCAAAGTTCTCAGATACTAACCCCACTTTGCATAATATTATTTTTAAAAATTTCATTTCATCATTATTAGTTAGGGAAATATTATTACCATACTACTATTTAAGAAATTATTACTTGGAGAAATTAAGTCTCATCATACTTTTAATGGATCTTAAAATAGCAACACAGTTAAGGCAGAGGAGACTTCCTAGGGATTGAGGGCTGGCCAAAATTAAAGGCCAAATGCTTTCAACTTCTCCTAATCAAGACGAATCTTCAGGAAATTCCTTGGATCTCCCTCATCATCATTGCTTAATGAGAGTTCCTTACTTGAATCTAATCTACTGCCTCCTCGAGCTATTCTTAATTATTAATCTTGAGGCCTCAGTACAAGTGGCCTTGTTCCATGATTTATAATCCATATGTTTCCTCACTCTCAAAAGCATGTCCCTGTGGAAACAATTGTTTAGCACTAAAACACCTTACAAAAGATATATATTACCTCATATAAAGATACATATTACCTTGTTGTAAAATATGACATTTCATCGGTTACAATGGTACTTAAAACAGAACACAATATAAAATGTGTATTTCTATCCTTTATATGACATCTTTGCCTAGCATAGTCATAGTGTTCATTTTTAAGCATTTTTGAGAATAAATTGCTTCTCATAATGGTTATTCTTATAGCTTGTGAGAAAAATAGTTTAAAGAGGACAACCAGGACTTTGGTTTACCTTTTTAGTAAGAAATATCTTGATAAGTACTGAATAATTAGCTCCTATGTGAACACTGAAATTGCTATGTACGAGGAATACAAATAATTTATTTTCAAACTGCATAAAATCAGATCTCTCAACCTCTCAGCAACAGAATTCCTTTTCTTTTTTTAAATTGCTACATTTTATTGGTGCATTATATACACACATCATAATTACACTCCACATTGAGAATTTGTACCAGTATATGACACAGTATAATTCTCATTTTCCCCCTTCTCCTATCCACCCTACCACCCCCTGCCCCTATATACACAAGCTTTGTTTCCTTTTTTTAGCCATCAATTTTTTTCTTTCAGAACTCCTTTTGACATTTTGAAATTCAAGGCCATCTTCAAGTTGTTTCCTTTGGCGTTTGTAAGAAATGCTAACCCAAGGGAAATTGTATGCATATATCGTTTGTTGCTTTGGAGTATTTATTATTAGCGCTGCTTTCTACACGCATTCTTTTGAAAAATGCAGGTTGTAATGCCTTCCACTGAGTCCTGGGAGTAGATAAATAACGAGGCACAGCTCAGGAAATGTCAGAGGAAGGTGCATCCTGGGAATGTGCTAGTCCATCACTTTCAGGAAGGGACAATCTAGTCCTCTGTCAAGTTGGTCTGCCCAGGCTTCTCCATGTGGCACGCTTCCTCCGATTCATGCCTCCGTGAGTAGTTACAGCCCAATGAGGAGTGGCTGTCCTAGGTTTCATATTCCCTTCTAGGAAAATGTTTCCATCATTCACCATTTCCTACAATTGTTATACCTCAAGCTGAAAAAGCTAGGCCTAGCTGGGAAAAGGCGGGATTCTGGAACTCTCCTTTTCCTGTCTGTCACCTGAACTGGAGCCAGAGGGAGGGGAGAGGCATACAGCCCATCATGACATCCCTGCTAAAAGTGGAATTTTACAAAAAGTGTCTGCAACCTCCAGCTTATTCCTGAATGTATGCTTTAATCCCCAAGGACGTCAAATTAGTTAGGAAATTTACTATTTCAGAAGTTACGTTTTTTGTATTTTTTTTGAAACATTCTTCCCCTCCCCTCCGTCTTCCCTATTGTAGCATTCTAAGATGCTGTGCTTGGAGATGGTTGGCAGAGCTCGAGAGGAGTCGATTCCTCTTGTTCTTCGTGTGAGATGGGAGCCCAGCTCCATAGCTTGCAGTATAGGGTGTGAACTAGATTATTACATAGTTCCTTTGCACATCTCTTAGGCACCCTGAACTCACCTGATCTTTCTGCAGTTTTTATTGGTAAAATACAGCTTAGAAATACAATACTGCAGCTTGTGAATTCTTCCAATTATCTGCTCTCCCAGGCACTTTTAGCCCGCTTCGTGGGGATTTTTCTCTGTCTGTCACCATCTTCTCTAAGGAAGTCGTACCATCCTGTGACTGAAGAGTGGGGGCTTCTCTCTCCATCAGAATGAAAAACTCTTTAAATCAAGGGGAGCCCTTGATCCCGTGGCTGGAAATGCTTAACATGCATACTTTCTCCCAGCATAAAAACAGACAATGATGGCATTAAAGATTTGCTATTTATTATCACAGCACTCAGGAATTCTGAATTATAACTATTGTTACCATTGTTACAATAATTTTTTATTAGCAATTTAACATGTAAGTAGAGTTTTCAAGTTGTATGTTTATGTTCCAGTCACTTACAACATGAACTGATGAAGCTGACCCACATATAATAATGGAAATATTTTGTAAAATTCGAATGCAAAACACTTAGTGAATTTTTAAAAATGATCTTGTTACCCATTTTGAGGATAGAGAAAAAAACTTCCTTTATGATGTATTTGCCCTCCTAGCATTGTGTCACTTAGATCAAATGATCTGTTATGTGAAAGTGTCAGATGGGGAAAAATCCACTTGGGTTCTAGTCAAAAGAAGATTGTCTTCTTTTGGGTAAATATGGACACAAAACCAACAAATACCTAATAGAAGTATTTAAAGTTTGTTTTTTATCCACCCTTCCATCCTCTTTTCTTGATGTCTGTCACTGGCCGTTTGGCTCGTTTCCTTGTTTGCTTTGTAAAATGAAACAGCTTTTCCACAAAGCGTTGTTTTGTCTAAAGCGCTCTGGCTGGGGTTAGGGCACATAAGCAGCTGTGATGTAGGTCTGGTTTTGAGTGGTTGCTTTTTGGAAAGTTCTTGAGCCACCAAGGAGGCTGCAGAGTAAAGGCCAAACCACTGTCCCCTTGCCTCAGCTCGGGCTCCCAGAGCAGCTCGCCAGCAGGGTGCAGTGTCTTTCTTGGCTTTTGCTTTATTTTTTAGGATATTTCCTGGCTTCATTGTGATCACTTTTTCATTGTCAGCCAGCTCATGAACTCTCAGGAACAGACATCCTCACAAACAAAATGACATTATGAAAAACAGACTCCAGATATTGGCATGTCAGCAAAACAGATGGGGACTTGGGAAAGGGGGGAAAATCTTTCAAAAGATTGGCATGACTCTACACTATACAAAATGTTGGTCTATTATCTACCATCTAAAACAATACAGTTTAAACAAGGGAGTTTTAATGTGATTATGTGGAAACAGAGTACATTGCTGAAGTCAATAGGAAAAATCCCAGTGTAGGATTTTAAAGATGTGGAGGATATCGTCAGGTGACTGTGTATGAGCTTGTATCTTAGAACTTCAAAGATTCAATCAATTTAAATAAACAAAAATTTGAGCATCTAAGAATTGTTTCATGAAAGTACTGAATGCTTTTTTTGAGTACTCTTTAGTTGACCCAACTCAAAATAATTGGCAACAGGAATTTGAAATTAAATCTTTTCTAGCATCTAGATCTAACTTTTTTGAAGAATTTATAGTGAACAAGGCACTATGCCTTTAAAAAGAAAAACATTGCTTTGTCTCATTTAAGCCTCACAGTAATGCCCTGATAATTCTGTCTTCTTACTGTTGAGCAACTGAAACCGAGAGGTAAACAGTTAATTCATACAACTAGAACCTGGCAGAGTAGAGTCCGCACTTTGCTGTTGACTCTGGAGTGGGCTTCGCAGGTACTGCGGCCTGGACTCTCCTTACACTCAGTCGTTCTTGTTGCCTCTTAACTTAAGTTTCACACTCCACAACCTGAAGAGTGAAAACAATGCTCAGAGCAATTGAGTCGATTTCTGTAGTAGTTGGGAGTTTTTTGTCTGAGCATCTTTGTCTCAGAGTTCATCTCAGTGATTTAGGAAAAAAAAAAAAAACAAAAAACTGTGGGGGATTCTTCTGAATTGCAGTCAAGACTTAGCCCTGCTGTGCAAAACCAACAGCATTCTAGACAATGAGGTGACAAGAGGAAAATGACAGCCTTGCTTCCCTCAAGGGGGAGAGGATTCATTTCTTGTAATTTGGGTAACAAGTCATCGTGATCCGCATGGTTTAAAACAATGAGTCTATTTTCTTGCAGTTCTGGAGGGTGGAAATTTGGAAGCAAAGTGGTGATAGGGCCAAGCTCTCTTTGGAGGCTCAAGTGGAGAATCCCTTTCTTGTGTTTTCCAAGTTCTAATGGCTGCTAGCATTCCTTGGCTTTGGGCCACATGTGGGATTGCATGGAAGGCCCACCAGGATAATCCAGCATCTTCTTCCCATCTCAGGATCCTTCTTTAACCCCACATCTGCAGAGTCTCTTTCTGGATGTCACAGTGACAGGCTCCTGGGATGAGAGCCCTGGACCCTTAGGTGTGCATCATGTAACTGAATACAGAAATTCAACCCACACAAAACACTTTGAAATGGAGGCGTCTTTATGGTTCCAGCAGGTTCAGGCACAGTACGCAGACAGAGGGAAAACAAAACTCCTAAGATATTTTTAGGTCATATATTGACATTCTCTTATATACAATTTACTATTTGCAAAGAACATTTGTTAAATCGTTTTTAATCCTCATGAAGACTGCAGATCTGGGATGTGATAACATTTGTGTTATTTAAGAATTTAATAGTCTGGAAAAAAGGATAAAGATAGCTTGATAGGCATGATGTTGATTATGAAGTATTCTCTTTTTTATTAGGATTAGGGATATCTGAATTTTGGATAATGTTCTTTAACTCTTAAAAGTATATAATCCTAACTAGTAGAAGAAATCAACAAATGGGATCTCATCCTATTAAAAAGCTTCTGCACAGCAAAAGAAACTACTGGCGGAGAGAAAAGACAACCAACAAATTGGGAAAAACTTTTTACCAGTGGTTCCTCAGACAAAGGCCCACTATCTAGAATATACAACGAGCTTAAAAAAATCAGACCCCCCAATTTAAAGGCCCAGTTAAAAAATGGCCATCAGAAATGAACAGATACTTTTCAGAGGAAGCAACTAAGAGACATGAAGAAATGTTCAACATCAAGAGTCATTCAAGAGATGCATATGAAAACAACACGGAGATTCCATTTCACTCTACAAAGAATAGCTCTATCTTGAAATTAGCCAGCAACAAATGCTGGTGAGGCTGCAGAGTAAAAGGAACCCTTCTCCACTGTTGGTAGGAATGTAGACTGGTGCAATCATTATGAAGATCAGTATGGAGATCCTTCAGAAAACTTGGATTGGAGATCCCATTTGACCCTGCTACTTCCCTGCTAGGTATGTACATGAAAGAATTAAAAGATTCATATCACAGCAACATATGTGCACCCATGTTCATAGCAGCTCAGTTTGTGATAGCTAAATCTTGGAACAGAAAGAAAACTATCAATAAACATTTGCTGTGATGTTTATTTCCAAATTGAGGTTCAATAGAAACACTTTTCAATTATGTAGTTGCTCATTTTTTCAAATATGCTTACATATCTCCATAACCAGCATAATAAACTGATTTTACACCTAAAATTTACACATTGCTTTTGCAATCTTAAAGGACACTAACAAGATAGTTGATACAGATAAGCCAAATTTTCAAAGTAATTTATCTTTGCCACTTTCCTCAAAATTTCAAAAATTTGACCAGTAATCAATGAATATTTATTTAGCATCATTTTGGGGACAGGGTACTATTATAAATAATAAGTTAAGTGGAAGACACAGAACTGTGGACTTTAAAAATAATGCAACAACAATACAATAAAGCTAAGAACTATAGATCTATTAGAAAAGAAAATGTAGAAAGAACCTAGAATGTGATCACAAACTTAAGGCAGTCCCTTCCCATTCAAATGTACTATGTCCTGACCTTTACTCAATGACAAATGTCACTGACAAGAAAGAGTATAGCAGTGAGCCCATTTACTAACAAACCTTTTACTAATAATATGCATTTATTATCTAGTTTGCTAAGTACTTCATGTTTATTCTATAATTTAATCCTTCTAACAATCCTGATTTGAGTTTGAGCCCATTTTACAGATCATTAAACAGAAACAAGTAGAAATAAACTAGCTGGTCTGATCACACTCACCATAAGTGACAAGGCCAGGATTAAATCACAAGTAACTTTGACTCTGAGCAACATACTCTTGCCTAGGTTAGTGGATTCTCTTTTTGTTAGTACCCTCAAGTTGGAACATTTGTCTTTCTAGATTCATTTTCATCACATTTTGATAAGAATATATAACTCTGATCTCATTTGTTTTTACCTTTAAATTACCTTTATACTACTTCTTTGTTGTTTTAACTTTACATTAGTTTTCAGTTTTCATTTCATGTTTGAACTTTTCTCATGTTTTTGTTTTAATCACAAGTAAAATTATGTGTATTTATCAAGTATGGCATGATATTTTGAAATTATACATCATGGAATGGGTAAATGTAGATGATGAACATATATTAACTCACAGGGTTACTTACACATAAGTCACTTTTAGCACATGTAGAGAACATAATATTTCTGCTAACTATAATCAACTTTTCCAGTAGCATGTAATAGTATGTACTTCTTTTCTAGTATGTAATTGGGCTATAGAAAGTAATATTTCATGTGATATTTAGGTCAATGTTTAATCAGTACTTAACTGTAATAAAAGTTGAGCCCTATGAACAAATGCATGGGTTTTCAATCTGAAAAATAAATACCCTAAAGTAAAAAGAAAATGACTGCTCTGTCTCTTTTACATAAATGGTGAATGGATAAAGTGATTTAATCACTTTTTGGTAAGTAGAAATTTGAAAAATAATAGAAAATTATCCTTACAAAAGGAGATGCCTCTGTAAACAATCAAGAATGCTATGGGGATAGAATATTGGAGTAAAGTATTAATTGGGAAGAAGAATGCTTTATAGCTGACAATTAACTGAGCATTTAAGGAAATCAGAGAAAGGTACAATGTCAAGCAAAAAAACTGGAAAATCAGTGACACTGTGTATATTGATAAAGTATTTCTAGTCTTGATACCTTCCTATTTTGAATAGGATTTGAAAGATAATCTAAAAGTTGTAAAATAATCCAGAAGTTATAAACTCAATAATTTTGAATTTAATTTGAAGTTTGAACCTTGTTTATAGCTGCATCACTTTGTCCTCAGGATGCTGTATATAATTTGAAATATAATTCTTTACCAAAATTTAGTAAATAATAAAGTTTATGCAGTCATGAAACAATGGAAGCTCTCAACAAACCTCACCCTTACTTTTGTATTCATAAGTAATTGTACAAATATTGAATAAGCTTGGCTCATTTATTAAAATTCAGAAAGCACTTTCACAAAGTGACTATTACTTCCAGTGCCTATGAAATAACAGTATCATTTTCAAATGTTATTCCATATTCAGAATTTTAACACTGGGAAATATATTTTAGGCTCTAGTTTACCTCCTAAGAAATTTACTGTGTGCAAACCATTAATTTGGTCAATATGAATGGCAAAATAACTTCCCAAAACATACTCCATAGAAGAAATGAGAACACTAGAAAAATAGTAACAATTTCTGGAAATTTCTGGAAACTGGAAATTATGGTTTTCTAACAATCATAAGAACATTTATTTGAGAAAAGTAGTTGAATCTTGGTAAGAACCATGACTTTGTAGTATTTCACTTTCCTCCCTTTCTATCCCTCTTTCCCAAGCATTGCTGCAGGTTTGCACACACTGTGAAAGACATGGAAACCTGTGTACTGCTGCAGTAAATGGGTTTGGTACCTGCAAACAGGTTATTCTCAAGAAAGGGTCATTATTTGACCTGTCTGGAGGTTTCCTGGAAACACTTCCTCACAGGACCTGTCAGAACATGTTCATTTCAAGCAATTTTTTTATTCATTTGTTTTTTGGGCATAATTTGTCAAAATCAGTGATGGTGATTTTACACTGTAGCTGCCTGCAGTAGAAATAATTGGGCAGACTGACCAGAAGTCTTAAAAGAAAAAGGTAAGGAATGTGACCCATACAGGGAGTTTTCAAGCTCATATATTCTAGGATATCTGCAAGTTTATGTACATTCACTGGGCCATGTATGCTATAATGAATCATTATATAAATTTAGAAAATTAATATTTTTAAATTATTTAAAGAGTATAAATACTGAGGCTTTAAAAGAACAAAGTATATTATGTTTAGAGATATCTCAGTAGAGATTACCATTAGAGAAAGAGGAATTAATGCAGTGCAGAGAAAACAGAGAATAAAGATTTCAGGTGTCAGGGCTACACTTTGCTAGAATGAACCACAAGGAAGTAAATATAGAAAGGATAAGACTTAAACAGCATATTAGAAAGTATGTAAAGCCTAAAGAAAACTAAAGATCTATCACTATATGAGCTGTATATAGAACTTTTGAGCAGAAGAGATAGACACCTCAGAAGCAAGGCCACGGAGATCCCAGAGCTTTATAAAAAGTCTCAGAAGAAGGAACGAACTGAAGAAACTACTGTGTAAATTTCAGCCCTGAGACCTAATACAAAGGGATTAAAATTGACGTAATAATACAAACCTTTAAATTTTGAGCACATGGTGCCCTTGCCTTGTTATCCAAGTGTGTCAGCCTTTCAAAGCTGACATCGGACACAGCTTCAAAATAGGCAAGATTTGTTTTGGTCTTGGTTTCTGATGTTTCGGTCTGAGGTTTGCTGGTTCTTTACTGTGGGCGTGATGTGAGGCGGAGCTTCCCGGCAGAGGACCGTGGTAGAAAAAAGCTGCTCACCGGGGGCAACTGTGAAGAAGAGAGGGGCAGCGGGGAGGGGTCTGCAGGAGGACCCAGAACGAGGGGGAATAAAGAGAAGGGAGGAAGGCGGCAGAAGGAGAGAGCAGTGAGGGAGGGAGAAACGGAGGGGAGAAGAGATGAGGGGAGAGAGGAAGGAGAAGGGAGAAAGGATCCAGCCTTCTAGGTCCTGCCCTTAGCGACCTACTTGCTGGCCCCGCCTCCTCCTAGCAGCTCTTTCCGCTGCGAGCTAAACTTCCTCCTCCCGCATGAGGAAGTCAGGCCCTTGAGATCCAGTCATTTCTTAAAAACCCCCTTGCTGGCCTCACGCCTTCGATGTGATGACACTTTTAGGGGGCATTCTAGATCCCAACCATCACCCCAAATATGATTATAGACTGTACTTTTAGAATAGTGAAAAAAATGCAGTGATCTTTTTCTATCATCTCCATTCGAAACCTTCCTAAATTCCTTAAATTAGTATTTATTTATGACAAATCTGCGTCGCCACATGTGGATCGTCAAGCTAATTCCTGCTGGCCGGCAGCCAATCCCTCCATGCATACTAGAGGACTTCCTTTGTGCAGTATTGTGCTATGGAAATGTGGGCCAGATACCTCGAAGTGGATTTCAGATTGCACATTCCCATTGGGGTATTGTAAATAGCACGAATGCCTGATTACTGAGCTCTTACCTTTAGGCAAGGCAGTATGCTTTCATTGATACCAACCATTTAATTCCACAGCTATCTCATAAAGTAGGAAGAAAGATTTTAATGTTAATGACGAAGTAACTAACTAGGAGAGGTAGAATAATTTATCATAGGGTTCACAGTGTTTTTAAGACATGTAGGTGTAGAAGCTGGTTGTCTTGATTCTGACAACAGCCTTCATAGCCCACTGATTGTTAACTGGTCCAGTAACAGTGTAGTTTGGAACCACTGTGAGTTTTCCCGAAGACTCACAGTGTGGTATGTACGTGGGAAAATATTCAAGAGTTCAAACTGACCTAAAAAAAAGTCAACTCCTGGAAGATAACCAGTTCTAAGTAGATCCCATACATCATCTTCCTTTTACAGTTGTCTCACAACTAAAAGGCATGAGCCATAAAACCTTTCTGGGCTGGTGTTGAGTTCAAGTAAATAGACCGCAAGTCTCAAATTGGATTGACATTTTATTTTGGGGGTTGTTTTATATACAGCCCTTCTACAACATGTGCTGCTTTGAAGATAAGTTGGCATACAGAGTGGATCTGTGTTGGACTGAATTCAACATGTTTTAGTCACTGCTGTATAAAATATAAGATAATTTCTTCCACTTCTGTATTTCAAGGAAACGTGCACTACTGGATTGTTTTATTTATCTTTGAAACTAGGTTAGCGGTACTGAATGTATGCTTCCTTCTTAATACCTCTCAATGTGTATAAATATGTTTTGGAGCTACATAAAAATCCTAATACTATGTAAAGTTTAAAAATAGATTTAGTTTCTTCTAATGTGAGTATTGTGGATTTTTTTGTCATTAAAAACTATATCCAAGCTCTATGTTGCCAAAAGTAATTTTCCCAGGGCCATTCTCTTGGAAAAATTAAAGCAATACTTTGAAATGCTTCCATAGTACTTTCTGAACACTGTTTGAGACAAAGGGAAAAACTCTTTTTGCTTTTGATCTAAACCAGGAAATATTAATTCATCTGTAGATTTAAAAATTCCTCTTCTGGGTGTCTTCCCAAAAGAATTAAAAGCATCATACCACAATGATAGATGATATAGGCACACCCATGTTTATAATGACACAGTTTGTTAATAGCTAAATCTTGGAAACAGAACTAAATCTTGAAAACAAACTAAATGCCCATCAAAGGGGGGAGGAGGGGGGAGTGGGTAGGGATACGGGTAAAAATGAGAATTAACTTGTGGCATATACTGGTACAAATTTCCCAATGTTATATGTGATTTTGAGATGTATATAAATTGTACCAATAAAGAATTCAATTAAAAAATGCCCATCAAGTGATAAATAGATTTTTAAAAATGTGGTTTTCCTATATAATGGAATACTACCCAGCCATAAAGAAGAATAAACTTAAGACATTTCTAGGTAAATGGATGTACCTTAAGACCACTCCACCCCTTTTTTTTTCAGTGCCAGGTATTAATCCCAGGACCTTGCACTTGCAAGGCTGGTGCAGTACCACTAAGCTAAATTCCTGGACTTAAGGGCATACTTCTAAGTGAAATATATCAAACACATATGAGTAAATACTGAATTGTCTCTTTAGTATAAGAAACTGAACGTGTAAATAGGGACCAAAATGTATAATGTGAAACAGGAAAAAAATTGTTCAACAGGAAAGAAGTAGGGAAGGGGGAGGGATAAAGGAAGGAAGGAAAAAAAATAAATGAGAAAAGAAGGAAACAGGGCTTTTACACATAGGAAAGTAAAGAGGGGTTGAAGGGCTGGGAGAGGAATGGGAAAAAAAGGAACTCGAGATACAGCGTGAACAGGTACAAATTCCCTATGATGAATGTAATCATTATAATGCACATATATAAAAATTATACCAATAAAATTAAAATTAAAAAATAAAATGTACCTTGGGGTAGGTTTTTTTTTAGTTGTTACTTTCACAAATGACATTCAAAATGTGAGAGGTTTGTGAAGTATATTTAATATTCCTCTTTTCATAACTCCTCACTTCTGATTTGTTGCGAGTTATGACTGCTCTTCATTTCCAATTTTACCACTCAATTATCCAAATATAATTTTTAGTTGGAAACATGACTTTTTTACACATATGAAGTAAATGTATGCCAGACATTTACTTAATTCATCAATGATTTGAATCATAAATGGCAAAAGGATGGCAGAAGGGGTTCTAACAACATTTGAAAAATTGTTAGCAAAGGCATGTCAGAATATGTTGACCTAGTTGGGGTGAAACATTAATATTCTACAGGACAATAAGTGACATGTCCAGTGGAGAAGACTATAAGCAAATGTATAGTACTTAGCCTTAGGCAATTAATAACTGCAAAGAAAACAAAGTACATTGTCCAGAAATTATTCTTGGGACCCTTAGCCTGAAATGATGTACAGATTTTCTATTGATTTATTAGTAATCTCACATTATTTTTCTTAGAAATATCTCCCCCTCTCTGTGATGAAAACATTCTTTGAAAGAATTTTCATTACAAGATGGCTAGTCATCAGATGTTTGATCTTAATTTATTTCATAGGTTAGTACTATATGTTAATTAACCATGTTCACCTTTATGGTGTGATCAGCAAGTCTTGAGCCTTGGAGTTTTGAGCAACTGTTGTTGCTAGATGGTTG
>PVIC010005591.1:0-57279 GCA_004025085.1 Thryonomys swinderianus | reverse complement strand
GAAGGAATAAATATGATACAGAAAGAAAATAAAAGAGCATGTATAAGGGGGGAGGAGGGGGGAGTGGGTAGGGATATGGGTAAAAATGAGAATTAACTTGTGGCATATACTGGTACAAATTTCCCAATGTTATATGTGATTTTGAGATGTATATAAATTGTACCAATAAAGAATTCAATTAAAAAAAAAAAAAAAAAAATTTTTTAAGTCAGTCAACATTTTTCAGTAAAAAACTAATTTCTAAAGAAACTCAGTTGTCTTTCTAAATGTAATGCAGTGTAGCCAGAAGAGTTAGAAATTTTTCTAAGTAAATAATTTAAAACACCACTTCAATGGACAGGAATTTTTCTTATAATTGCAAATCCACTGTCTCATGGACCTGACAGGTTATAAACACTTACTCCTAAGAAAAGACTAACAGTCAGGGGGCATCCTAACCTAGAATGTGAAAGGTTTTATTTTATTAATGTGTTTTATTGCAGTGCCGCAAGGTATGAAGAGAAAACTGCTCTCTCAAAACAGAGGTGTCACCTACCTCTCTGTTTTCAGGCTAAGATGGAGGATTAAAACACCTCAAGATGCACCGGCCCTCGCAGCATCGTACGCAGGCAGGCCCACTGGGAACAGGGTTCTCATGCAGCATACTGTGGTATAAGGACAGCCTGCACAGCCTGCTGTAGGCAGGTCTCTCAAAGGCACCCTTCCCTCTGGTCCTCCTGTCAAAGTAACTTCCCAAATTCTAAGTAGTCCGTCTGCAGAACTTTCCCAAGAACTCACATCCCTTAGAATACTTGAGAAAGAGAGACTTTTATAATTTATAAATAAAGCACACTTATTTTTAAGTAAAGGTTTGCCCTGCCCCTGTGTGTACACAGTAAGAAATACTGCTTACTGTTTTTAAAAGGCAGTTACGTATACATTAATTTAATTCCTCTGTGGCCTAGACAGTATCAGTGACTTTTTAAATGGAAAAAAGCTTAAGTTCAGAGAAGTGAAGGAATCTACTAAAAGTCACACAGCTCATAATGGCAAAGTGGTGATATGCACGCCAGTCTGGGCTCTCTAAAAAATCCCAGTGCAAAGTCTTCTAATGCATAAAGTGACTTTCCTCTTAGTCTAATCAGTAAAAGAATAAAAGATCAGCAAGTACAAAGTTAGTGTAAGGGCACTTTCTTTAGCAGGGTCAATTCAGGTCCAATTCAGAGACAAGACCAGGTAAGAGGAATTAGTTAATCTCATTCTCTCTGAAGTGGAATTTAAAGTAAAAAACTTAAAACTGTGAGCATTTCATGCCGGGCGTGGTGGCTCACGCCTGTAATCCCAGCACTCGGGAGGCAGAGACAGGAGGATTGCTGAGTTCGAGGCTTGCCTGGGCTACAGTGAGCTCAGGGCCAGGCTGAACTACAAAGTGAGACCCTGTCTCAAAAAAAAAAAAAAAAAAAACTGTGAGCATTTCATAGTTCTGAAACCCACTCCTGACAATAGTTTTTATTTGCATGAGATTGTCTGAAAAATGAACTCAAATCAGAAAAGATTTTATAGTAAAATGTCAGAGCAGGGCCGGAGGGTTAGCTCAGTAGTTCCGGCGCCTGCCTCGCAAGTGCAAGGTCCTGAGTTCGATCATCCCGGGTAATCACATACAATGCTGGGCGTGGAGACTTATCCCCACCAGCCATCAGTACCACATACCACAGTGCTAGGCATGGTGGCTCACGCCTGTAATCCCAGCACTCGGGAGGCAGAGACAGGAGGATTGCTGAGTTCAAGGCTTGCCTGGGCTCCATAGTAGCTCAGAGCCAGCCTGAACTATAAAGCGAGACCCTGTCTCAAAAAAAAAAAAAAAAGTCAGGGCAGAGAAAAAGAGGATAATAACCTGCACATTAATTCAATATTTCCCCATTTTATCTACAAAAGATTTTCAATTTTTTTCCACACAGAACCAAGAACAATGTCACTGATTAGAATAGATTTAAAACTAGCAAGAATGGACTATATTGCATTCCCTGTAACAATATGATCAATTTTAGAAGTAAATGTTTTATTTCCTAACATAATGGCACCATCTATTGGCTTAGTACCACCTTTGCAGCAACCAGGAAGCAAAATACATAATTCAACTTTCATGGCCTTTTGATTCCCAGCTGTTTTTTTCTTGGCTAAACACAGTGGCATAATTTTTAAAATACAAAATCCATGCATGGTACATTTTAAATCTTCTAAAATGCACCTTATATATACCAATCAAAGCAGAAGAAAGTGCCAGAGAAATCCTAGTATGGAGAATTGGACATGGACAATGTGCTAGCACTGAAATTAATAACACACAGTGCAGCAAATATCCACTGTGTATCACACAACAAAGATTTTTACATATGGAATCTCACTGCACACTCACACCTTTCCCACATGGCAGCCCCTCTAGTCATTCTTTACAGAAGAAATAATCAAAGCTCACAGATAGTTAATGAATTATGGACTTAGAATCTGAATCTGGACTGACTGGGTCTATTCTCCAAGCCACAGTATCCCAAAAAGTGATGCCAATGCCAGGAATTTAGTTCAAGTGGTAAACCCCCTACCTGGAAGCACAAGGGCCCAAATTTGATCCCTGGTACTGCAAAACAAAAAAAGGGGGGGAGTATGCCAAGAGCAGTACCTGTACGGTGAAAGTGTATATGAATGTATTCACATATGACAAAACATCTCAGCACCCCAATGACCTGTGATATTCCCAAAACCAAAAAGAAAAGCCATCATTGCCACCACAACAAAAATCACATTAGCTTCATTTTACTTTTTCTTTTTTTTTGAGACAGGGTCTTGCTATATAATTCAGGTTAGCATGGAACTCACTATGTACTCTAGGTTGGCCTGAAACTTGTAGTGCTACCCTCAGGCCTCTGACAGCGAGGAGGCATGTGCCACCATGCTGGGCATCTTCATTTTAGAAATAACAGATCTGAAGTTCCCAGAGGTTATGATGAAGCTCTGGTCAACCACAGCTGGCACTAAAGCAAGAGCTTTCATAGCTTCTTCTAGGATTCAAAGCTTATACCCCAGAAGGTTACTGAAAAGCCCATTCTGGATAAGTAATCTCTGGCTGTCTGGGAAAAGCTTCCACTGGAAAGGGGTTTCCTGGACCAAAATAGTTCCTATCTCCCACAGACGCTGGCAGACGCAGACACAATCACAAACACAAACACAACCCAGGCAATACATACTCTAATCACTCAACCCCACCCCAAGACCAGGAAAACAAATTTCCAACAATACCACAGTTATGAAGTCTAATATGTCCTCCAAGAAGATTGTTATGGTGGCCCATGAACTAATACGGCTGCTGTCTTAAGTGAAAGAAAATAAATACAGAGGAAACACTTCCCATCTTGATATACTGATTGATCCAATGCAGGACAACTTTCAAAATCAAGACATGAGACACCAAAATGCTTACATAAAGTTTATACCTTAAGGTGAAAATAAAGAGAAAATGGCAGGTCTAAACTTTTTATTTATATTCTAACTTAATTCTAAGACTTTTCTGGCCACAAGGTGAAAATATCCAGTATGTTTCTTCCTCCGTCCTGCATCTTAAACTGTTCACAGGCCCTGTAAGCTGGGGCTTACCAGGTGCTTTCCAGTAATTAGCAAACTGTACGTCCAGTTTATTTAGAGATAGAATTTTACCAGAATGGCTCTGGTAGTGACCCTAAGTCTTCCCTAATCATGCATACCAATGTTTACTCCTTAAGTTAGCATTCCTAAATTGTCCAAGGGCCTCATTTCCAGGAATGTCATGCTTGAAATTTTATTCATGTTAATTCTCCATGTGGATAAGCAAGCAAAATAAAAATTTTATATACCTTGCCAATGCTGCTACAAGGAATACTGCCAAACTAATAGCAAGATGGTCCCCAGGCTTCTCCTGACACTACTTCGGTGTGCCTAATAAAGAAAAGCTGGTAAGTTCAAAGAATCTGCTAATTAATCTGAGAATTAAAAGAGCCCATATTTTGTCTATAAAAAATGACTAAACTCCAGTCCTTTTCCTAATAAAGAAAAGTCAAAGAAACCCTCTCAGCTTGAAACAATCACACTGATCAATCACCAGCAGTCTCTTCCACATTATTCCCTTAAAAGAAAAACAAAGAAATGAAACTTTAGGGTCCTCATTCTAACACATGCACTTCCCTGCCAGGTGACCTTGGCAAGAAACCTCTGGGAGCCTAAGTGTCCTTATCTGCAAGGCAAAGAAGACAGCAGCTACAGCACTGTGTTCTGCAGATTAAAACTGAAATACCTCACAAGAGCAGCTGCCACTGCAGCTGGATAAACATACTATCACTATGGTCAATATTATATCCGCTAAAATGACTTTAAGGTGGGGCCAGAGCACAAGAGCTAGATGCACTCGTTTCCCAGGTGCAGCCTCAGGAAGGCCAGTCCTCAGAGGCTCGGGCTCCCAGACGCACTACTCAATGCAGAGTAGAGATGAGCAAGACAGGTGGCAGAGTGGAGTCAATGTAAATGAAGAGCAGCCTTCAGGCACCTGGCTGGCCGCCAGCACAGGCCCTTGGGTAGGCAAAATTTAGACACCCCTGTCTTGAGGGGGATTTGTAGCTTCCAGCTCTTACTGTCAAACATCTCAGAAAAAGAAAAAGTTAATCACAAAGTTTTGCTTTTATTTTTCATAATAAACTCATAATTTAACTAAAACATGAGAAGTCAGATGAAATATTCATTTTCTAACAAAAGCTATGTTTATGGAAGGCCTCAATCCCACCATGCATGTTAATGTTCTATGAGAACATTTCATCTGTCGTTTGAGGCTTGGTATGTAGCTCATCCAAAATAAGTAACATGAATTAAAACAATATCCATCAAACTTGGACAATCCTGGAATTTTCTCCCAATACCCACCTCCCAGCCCTAAGAAGGAAGGAAGGAAAGAGGAAAGGAAAAGGACAAATCAACTACAAAATCAAAAGGCAGTTGAGGAAGAAATGCAGCCCTGCACAGCCACTACCACAGCAAACAATGGCTAAAACTACAAGAGTGAGAGACAAAGCCCAGGGCAGTATAAGCAGTATTTTACATTCTCTGTAAAATGCTTCTCTCTACAACACACTTAGATCGGAAAGAAACAGAAAATGAAAATCATGTTGTCTGTAGGTCATAGAATAGTGAATAATCTTTAAAATTTCCTTTGATACTATTAAGCTGGTTTCAGTAAATACTGTTTTTAACATTCAGGGTAGAAAATCTATACAAAGGGTAATCAAAAATACAAAAAAAAGTGCTTTTTGGGAATTTGGATATTTTTAGTTTTCTGAAGCAAGGCTTAAGAACTTAAATAACATCTGTAAGATGATAAAATCACTGCATTATACTGGAGCTCATTTGAGATAAGAGTTCAAATCCCAGCTTTGCTACTTTCAGGCTGAGTGGTAATAGCTAAATTGCTAAATCTCTCTAAGCTTCAGATTCCTCATCAATAAAATAGCAATAATAGAATCCTTTGCATGGAATGTTAACTGAAATAATGTGATAGCACCCAGTGGACTCTGGCACAGAAACGCTGCATAAATATGCTTTAAATTTAAAATAATGCCACGCTTCAACAACAACTAAAAAAGGATCTATCACATAAACAATGCTTTATGCTGGTCTCCTAGAACTAAACTGGGCCACACAAATGGAGCCCAATCTAAACCACTTCTACTCCAGGGAGGCTGTGAACTGTTGGCTCATGATAAACTGCACTAAGTCTGCTAACACTAATTTCAGACATTCTTTGGCATAAACAAGTTAGAGAATCAGAAAACTAATTCACCATCAAATATTCACCGAGTCACAGGAGTCTGAGAGGAAAACACAGATGTATTCTCAGCGGGCAAGAGGCACAAGGGCCAAGGAAAGGGGAATTTGGCCAAGGCTGGAGCTATGGAATCAGGATCTACCACACCAGCCACAACAGCCAGCAGGAGTAGCTTCAGGGATAGACCTCAGCCATCCAGGACACTCTAGACAGAAAAGCCACTTCTGACAGGCAGCTGGGAGTAGGTACTGTGCAAGTCTGTCTGGGGGAAGGCAAGGGACTGTGCTGCAGAGGCCCAGGGTCAGAGTGGAGATGGAACAGGAAATGAAACAGGAAAGGGGATTTCAAGACCAACTGGAAAAATAATAGTCACTGGAACAAGGCAGCTAAAAGCCAGCAGAAAGATGGCACCAAGGAAGAAGCAGAGAACTGCTGCTGGGGACCCAGGACCAACATGGGGTCAGCTGGTTGCAGAACACTCTGTAAAAACAGGAGCCACCCCTCAACAATTTTGGCCAGGATGTGACCTTCCTCCATCATACCAAAGCTTCCCTCACACCAAAGCAGCCCTGTACAGCTAGTATCACAATGAACAATGGCTAAAAGAAACTACAAGAGTGACACAGACGAAGCCCAGGGCAGTATAAAATGTATTTTACATTCTCTGTAAAGTGCTCCTCTCCACAGGGATTGGACTAGAAAGAAACTGAAAATGAAAGCCAGCTCTCTCTAACTAGCAAATCTCATCCCATCATCCCATCATTGCCTGGCCCAAAACTTTAGCTAGGAAGCCCCAGGACAAAATCACAACAGCCCAGCCTGCAGAATCTGACCTCACTTTCCAGCCTTGCCTCAGCCCCATCCTCACACCATCTACCAGTCTTCACCCCTCCCACTTCTGCATCTACTAGTGCCCCAACTGGAACCCTTGGCCCCACTGTGCTCTGCTCTTACCTCGCCAGCAGGTGACCCCAGCAACTCCATGGGGCAGGGCATGGGGCAGCTGATTCCTACTCAAAATCAGATCTACTTTAGTGCTATTTTTTCCTGATCAGCTGCAAAAATACCCAGTACTGGTGAGGCAACACACACATCCTTGTTCACTGGGTGGTGAGTAAACTGGTGCCATCTTTTTGGAGGCCAATTTGGCAACAGCTCTCAAAAGGTAAAATGCACTGTATGGCTTGCCATCTGTCACTTCTGAGGGCTGCCCAGCAGCTGTACTTCCTGCATCTGGGGAACTCACTACTCCCCCTACCTCCGCATGGGAGGCTGAGTTCACTGATCAGACATATTCATCCTTTCCTGGAAGGAGCCCTCATGCAGAGGGAGAAACCAGGGACACAATTACTGTCTAACACAGAAAGTTCACTACTAGGAATATATCTTAATGTATTTCTACAAATAAATGAAGACACATTTGTCATAAAGCTCTGAAAATCAAAATACCCATCACTAGGAAAATTGGTCAGTAAAGCAGAGTAAAGCCATATAAAACAATTCTATGTACCTGCCATTACATAAATAAGATAGATCTACATACACTGATACAAAAAACCTCTTCAAAACAAACTCAACCTAAGAAAGGAACCCAACATATAGCATGATCCCATTTATGTGTTTTTAAGAGGGACAGACATGTATAAAGAGATAAGAGGCCAGGCCTGGTGGCACATGCCTGTAATCCCTGCACTAGGAAGACTGAGACAGAAGGAATGCCATGAGTTCAAGGCCACACTGGGCCAGGTGATACAATCAGAGCCAGCTGTGTGCGTGTGCATGCACCCACATACAGGAGAGAGAGAGAGACAGATTGATCACAGAGACAAGGAAATGGGAGGGTTTTACTATAAAACATTTTCTGGGGGCAAAATACATGAACCATCCCTTACAGTGATGACAGTAGAGAAAGAATATGAAACAGGCTATTTTTATAGGGTATTACAACTGTCTTTAGTGTTTTGTCACACTCATAAAGTACAGTTTGCCTCAGTTTACAATCTTGTTTTATGATTTCAGGAAAGATGGTCACAGTTGTGTTTGTCACCCACTATGGAGTCTGTGAACAGAAGTACAATTTCTTGGGCTGGAGATTTAGCTCAGTGGTTCTGGCGCTTGCCTCGCAAGCGCAAGGTCCTGGATTCAATTCCCCAGTAACTCACACCCACCAGCAATCAATACCACATACCACAGTGCCTCGTGTGGTGGCTCACGCCTGTAATCCCAGCACTCAGGAGGCAGAGACAGGAGGATTGCTGAGTTCGAGGCTTGCCTGGGCTCCATAGTGAGCTCAGGGCCAGCCTGAACTACAAAGCGAGACCCTGTCTCAAAAAAAATAAATAAATAAAACAGAAGTAAAATTTTCTCAAATGCTTTTATGTGAGAACCAGTTTGTAAACAAAAGTGTTCTGGACCCAAGGTGTTACTGAAATTTCAAATAAGGTAAAATTCTGACTGGGGTGTGGCTCAGAGGTACAGCACTCCTCTAGTATGAGCAAGGCCCTGGGTTAGATGTCCAGCACCAAAAAGAGAAAAGAAAATGCTTCAATGTTATCTGCTCAGAAGGGATGTCCCCAGCATCCACTGTCACATGCTCCTCCCTATTATTCTTTGCTACTACTGTTCTCCTTTAGGGTACTTAGTCTAATGCATTCTTTTAGATTAAGTGTGATTAATGCCTGGCTGCCCTGTGGGGGCCACAGGCTCTCATGCAACACCATGTTGAGTGCTGTCTTCCCAGAACTGAGCACAGTGCCCAGCACTAGTGGTGGTAAGAATCTGCTAAATGAATAAAATGATTCTATACCCTGTTAAGACTGCTCAAGTGAAGTGAAGCTCTTTCTGACCTCCTTTCATTTAGAAGTGCTCTTTCTGCCAGGAGGGGCTCCCTGGCCTGTGTACACTGCAACCTCATGGGCATCTACCTCTGCTCCCTGTTCGACTGTGACTATCATGAAGACAAAGACCTTGTGTTCATCTGTGTGCGGACCAATGGAGCGTCCCCATGCAGAGGCCACTTGATAAATAGCCAAAGAATGACTAACAAACTTGCAAAATTTCAAATAATTACCAGCCTATAAAACCAACTGTCATCATCTCACCCTTCTTTGTGCTTTCAAGGTAGGTGTGGTACTACTTGAGCTAAATCCTGGGCCAGAACCATCTCACTCTTCTTAATCCAGTCTTTTTGGAGAGCAAGAGCTAACCATGTGAAGGGATTCTGAACAAAAGTGCTCTATAAACGCAGAGCTGTGGCCTCATCATCTACAACTCAAACTGGACTTGGAAAGGAGGTGCAAGACCTCTGTGCACCAGGGCAGGGTGAAGTGGCTGCAGGGGTGAAGGAGCAGACGCATCTGTGTGCCTACCTGCCCTGAACAACTTCTCCTGAACTTAGTGTATGCTCATCAGACAAATTACTGCAGATCAAAAAAAGAAATCCAGGGCCGGAGGGTTAGCTCAGTGGTTCCGGCACCTGCCTCGCAAGCACAAGGACCTGAGTTCGATCCCCGGTAACCACATATAATGCTGGGCGTGGAGACACGCCCGCCAACAATCAACACCACATTCCACAATGCCGGACGTGGTGGCTCACGCCTGTAATCCCAGCACTCGGGAGGCAGAGACAGGAGGATTGCTGAGTTCGCGGCGGCTTGCCTGGGCACCATAGTGAGAGCTCAGGGCCAGCCTGAACTACAAAGCGAGACCCTGTCTCCAAAAAGCAAAAAAAAAAAAAAAAAAAAATCCAATTTTCCTAAAAAAAAAAAATAAAGAAATAAATCCAACTTTCCTATTTTAAAAATGAAACTCCTTTTTTCGGTGTCAGATTTTCTGAAACTGACTTTACTGAGATGCCAGAAGAGAACGTCCTGAAAGATGCAGATGTGGGAGGTACAGTGTCTGCTATTCTCAAATGGTTTCATTAAAAAAAAATTAAAAATGCCATGTACTCTATATGTAAGAGCTAATATAGTAAAATGTTAACAACTGACAAATCCAAGGGGACATAACTTCTGTTACTGTTACTTTCTACAAGTTTGAAATTTTTCAAATAAAAAATAATAGAACTACTTCATAGCTCATTCTTTTACCACCACTTAAAAGTATTAAATGGGGACAAACAAAAACAATGGAAATAAATGGAAACTTTAATGTAAATTTTAAAACATTTGAATAAAGCAATTCAGAGCAATTTCTAAATTACTTGAAATATCTCCACTTTAAAATAATTACAAAGATCCATCCATATGGTATCTAAGAGTAAATCACCCCCCCAACAAATAGGTAACATCTGTTGTAGAACCCTTAGAAGAAGCCAGATAACACAATGGGATAGTGAAGTCTCAAACTGGCAATTTCCAACTATTCAAGAAAGCAGTCTTCCCAGCTTCAGAGGAAAGATACCAAGACAAAAACATAAACAGTAAACAACAGCTGGTAAAACACCAGCTACACATGACTATTACATTTCTCAAAATATGCAATTTAACTCATTAAAATCTGAGAAGTCCAATTCCTCTAAATACAATTTTAATTTTCTTTTTAAGCCAGGCACAGTAGTGAAAGACTGTAATCCCAGGAGGCCGAGGCAGGAAGATCTCAACGTCAAGATCACCCCAAACAATGTGGCAAAGCTCCATCACAAAAATAATGTACTTTTTGGTCATGAAAAAAGTCTCCCCCTGCCAGGTATGGCCGAACATGCCTGTACTCCCAACATTCCACAGGCTGATGCAGAAGGCCTCCACGTGAGTTCAAGGCCAACCTGGGTTACATAGTGAGCTGGAGGCCATCCTGAACTATGTACTGAAAGCCTGTCTCAAAAAACAAAAACCAACCAAAAAAACTGTCTCAACTAGAAATTAGTGCTAAAATACAAACATAAAAAGCAAACATGAAAAAAAAGACTTACTGCTGCCCACAGGTGGTTTACATACAGTTTCTACTCATTACAACAACCAGAGTGTAGGTGTTGTTGACAACATTTCACAGGTGAGGAAATCAAGGTTCAGAAAAGAACATACACTATTCCTCAGAGATTGAAAAGCAAAGCAGGGACCCAGTCACTCTGGCTTAAAAAGCCTTTCTGCACATACCAAGCACCATCAGGTGTGCGGCGTCCACTCCACCTTTCCGATTTAACTCTCCCCTCTGCCACCTGCCTTACTCCTACCCCCCACTCCCAGGTCCTCTAATCCTGCATATTTTTTTCTAACTTTATTTCAGATCACCATACATTCACACAGATATAAGAATTAAGAGTTCCACTGTACCCCTTGACCCAGTTTCCCCCAAAAGTGTATCTCACATTACTAGAGCACCTATATTTCTTTCTTTTTCCCTAGTATTTATCACTTTCTAACATATTACAAATATACTTTTATAAGTGTTCATTGCTTACTCCCAATAAAGACTCCTCATAGGCAGGAATCTTAATATAGTTTTGTTCACTAATATATCCCAAGTGTAATCGACAGCAGACACCCATTAAATAAATTGCTGAATGCATCAAAGAACCATAATACACTCCTTTAATAAGAAGACCAACCCTCAGGTCAACTTGGTAAAAAGGATTCTGAAACATAGGGAAACATTGCACTCACCCATGGTGACATAAGGCAACTTATCAGTTGATCCATGAGGATAGATGCTGTAGAGATGAGGTCCAGTAACATCTATTCCCCCTAAAACTAGGGCCGCACCAATGTAACCTTGATACCTGGTGATCAGAGTGTGCATAAGAAAAAAACATGAGTCTAAAGAGCGTCACTGTAACTTAACCAAAAGCTGTACTGTTTCACTGAGAGGTTATTGTTTTGGTAGGAACCAAACGGGGAGGGCAAGTACCATTAAGCAAAACCTCCAGAATGAGCCAGCATAAACAGTAAATTAGGAGGTGCTCCACATACCTCATTTCAGCTCAGTCTATTTGGAGAGGCTCATTCCCATTAGGAAGAGAGAGACATATGTCAGAGATATTTAACAGCTGCTTCTCAGAGCTACAGCTAGCTTATTCTAAAACTCACCAGTACCTTGCTCATCACACTTCTCTATGATCAGTGGCTGAGCAGCCTTCAGAGTTCAGAGAGGAGCTGCCAAGTTCAGCCACTAAACTGGCTTAAAGACCAGCCTCATCACAGCCTTGACAGGAAAGAGGCTTCTGTCTGAACACCTTTTCTTCTGAGTACTTCCACTAAATCATGGAGTTTATGTGAATAAAGGTGGGATACCTCATCAATCAGGACATGAAAAATTCCATGATAATAAAACAACTGCTGGGCCAGAGATTTAGCTCAGTGGTTCCGGCACCTGTCTCACAAGTGCAAGGTCCTGAGTTCGATCCCAGTAACTACATACAATGTTGAGCGTGGTAACTCACACCACCAGCAATCAATACCACATACCACAGTGCCTCGTGTGGTAGCTCACGCCTGTAATCCCAGCACTTGGGAGGCAGGGACAGAAGGACTGCTGAGTTTGAGGCTTGCCTGGGCTACATAGTGAGCTCAGGGCCAGCCTGAACTACAAAGCAAGACCTTGTCTCAAAAAAAAAAAAAAAAAAACTGCTACCACCCACCAGATGAAGCTCTACCTCATCAGGAACATCAACACAGCACATCCCTCACTCCACCTCAAGGTAAATGCACATGTACTCGCTCCTCTGGACTCTGTCCCTGGTTGGTCTGCCATTTCTATACATTCCTTTCATGTATTTGGTTCTGTTCTTTACCCCTGGAATTGCTATGCTAGATAAACACAATGGATTTTAAATCTCCACTGTGAATCTTTAACTCTTTAAGAAAAATGAAATCAACATATGCTAAACTTGCCATGTAATATAATCACAAAAACAAACCAATAAACACAAGAGACCAAAATCATAATCTTAGGCTGAGAAACAGTTACACATGAAGCTCTCTAAACAGGACAGTAAACAGGACAGTCAAGTCCCAGAGCTCCCTGGTCCCTTATTACCAAAATGTTATTTCAGGGGCCAGAGATTTGGCTCAGTGGTTCCAGCGCCTGCCTTGCAAGCGCAAGGTCCCTGGTTCAATCCCCGGTAACCACATATAACAATACTGGGCGTGGTTCGCCCACTGGCATTCAGTACCTCAAACCACAGATGCCGGGCTTGGTGGCTCAGGCCTATTATCCCAGCACTCGGGAGGCAGAGGCAGGAGGATTGCTGAGTTAAAGGCTTGCCTGGGCTACATAGTGAGCTCAGGGCCAGCCTGAAATATACAAAGCGAGACCCTGTCTCAAAAAAAAAAATGTTATTTCAGAAAGAATTTTTCATGTTGAAGTGAAAAATTCAAGAATAAGGAAAGATTTTAAAAGCCGGAGATTTAGTTCAGTGGTTCCAGTGTCTGCCTGGCAAGTGCATAGACTGGAATTCAATCCCCAGCACCACATACCACAATGCCGGGCATGGTGGCTCACACCTGTAATCCCAGCAGGGATTAATCTTCAGGAGGCAGAGGCAAGAGGACTGCTGAGTTTGAGGCTTGCCTGAGCTACATAATGAGTTCAGGGCCAGCCTGAACTACAAAGCAAGACCCTGTCTCCAAAAAAAAGAAGTTAACACAAGTTCAGAGGGAGGAAATATGTAATTAGTCTAATACCATCTGAGGGTCAAGACAGGAACCCAGGACTCTGGGACTGAAGTTAGAGCATCCAGGCCCAACCGATCCAGTGTCTGTCCCACTGTCTAATGAGCAGGGTGTTTAACAGTCATTTATCAGCCAGTTCCCTTCCACACTAAAATAAAACCTGCTTGATACCTTGAAAAGAATCTTAACATATTTTGACCAGTGGCAGAAATCATGAAAAATCAATCCTAAAGGGTGAGGTTATATAACTCAGTGGTAGAGCAATCTGCCTAGTATGTCCAAAGCCCTGAATTCAATCTCAAGAAACAATCAATAACCCTAAGAATATAATCAGACAAAGTAACAGAAAAGAATGCAAAAGGATGTTTACACATCATAGTTTATGGTGATAAAAAACTAGAAATAAGAGAGATGGCTAAATAAATTGGCAGACCTATAAAACAACACAACATACTCTCTTTCTGATCAATGAGATCAATACTCAATACTATTGTCATTCTAACCAATGGCAGTACAAGCTAATACAATTTTCTCAAAGACAGTTCTAATTATGTGTACCAAAATGTTAAATGAAGCCAAGTGCATACATATGACTCTAGTTCCTGCTACTAAAGAGGCTAAAGCAGAAAGATTGTAAGTCCAGGTCAGCCTAGACAATCTACCAAAATTCTGTCTCACAATTAAATTTAAAAAGAGCTGGGTATGTAGCTGTGTCAAGCTCAATCCCCATTACCAAAAAAAGAAAGTTCAATTGCCTGAATTTTTTTTTTGAGCCAACAAGTTATTGTGGAATATAACCTAGTAAGTTAATTAGACAAGTACCCAAAGGTTCTATGCCTCAAAGAGCTTATACAATTGTATCTTTTTTTTTTTTTTGAGACAGGGTCTTGCTTTGTAGTTCTGGCTGGCCCTGAGCTCACTATGTAGCCCAGGCAAGCCTCCAACTCATAGCAATCCTCCTGCCTCAGGTTTCCAAGTACTGGGATTACAGCCATGAGCCACTATGCCAGGCACTGTGGTATGTGGTTACCGAGGATCAAACTCAAGAACTTGCACTTGCAAGGCAGATGCCAGAACCACTGAGCTAAATCCCTGGCCCATCTTATAATATGTTAAATACCTTAAAATGGCCAGATCATTAATGTTCAAAAAGTAGTTAAATTGTAACAAATCCATAGAATGGGTTACTGTAATAGCACCACTGTAAAAGCATCCATGGTTCTTCAAACCGTAGGGGTCACAGACCTTTCTGAAACACTGATTGAAACTCTGGGATCCTCCCCCAAGTAAACTTTTTCTATACTCGGAGGCTCTGGGTCTCCAGAACTCCTCCACTGGCTCAAGGAGGAACTCCTGACTCTGATTACATCTGCTAAGGGAAACAATCTGCACAATGCCATTATTAAGTAAACAGGGTAAGTTAAAAACATACAGTGGATGTCACTTTTCTTAATGCATAAATATAAGATCAAAGGTATAGTGTGCAAGGTATGTCTTAAAGCTGTCCATGCCTGTACTAGATACTGTCATAGTCTTACAGAAACTAGTATATTCATTTAGAGAAAGAAACTGGCTCAGAATTGTGAGGTGAACTGCCATCTCACACAGCTGGCCATGCTGTCCAAAGGGCTTACACCAAGTGCTGAAATCAAAACTTAGGCCTTTTTCCTTTATATCACTCTGATTCATTTTACCTAGCTCATCAAAAATATCCCAGAAAGGGCTGGAGGGTTAGCTCAGTGGTTCTAGCACCTGCCTCACAAGCGCAAGGTCCTGAGTTCGATCCCCAGTAACCACATACAATGCTGGGCGTGGAGACTCATGCCCACCAGCAATCAATACCACATACCATATACCACAGTGCCGGGCATGGTGGCTCACGCCTGTCATCCCAGCACTCGGGAGGCAGAGACAGGAGGATTGCTGAGTTCGAGGCTTGCCTGGGCTCCATAGTGAGCTCAGGACCAGCCTGAACTACAAAGCGAGACCCTGTCTCAAAAAAAAAAAAAAAATCCCAGAAAGCTGGGTGTGGTGGATCATGCCTATAATCCCAGCACTCAGAAGGCAGAGGCAAGAGGACTGAGTTCAAGGCTTGCCTGGACTACATAGCAAGCTCAGGGCCAAACTGAACTACAAAATAAGACCCTGTCTCAAAAAAAAAAAAAAAAAAAAAAATTCCAGAACATAAAGGATGACACCAACCTGGTTAAATTTATAAATGCTCCTCTCAAAACTGATAAAATTTAAGCTTTACAAGTTACATTAATCTAAAAATGATTAAACACAGAATATAAGAGATTTTAGAATTCCTAAAATATTCTAAAGAGATTAACTGAGATATTCTTCCAAATTATCACACAAAATGCTTTAAACACCATTGCAAGGAATCTTGAAATACTTTTTTATTTGTGGCAATTTCATAGGTTTAAAAATTGCTTTATATGTAATGTACCATAGAAGCCACAAGAGGGAGCTTTGTTCTTAAAATTAAAATTCAAAAATGTCTTCAGAAATCTTGTGTTTTTTTTTTTTTCTTGAGACAGGGTCTCGCTTTGTAGTTTAGGCTGGCTCTGAGCTCACTATGGAGCCCAGGCAAGCCTGGGACTCAGCAATCCTGTCTCTGCCTCCCGAGTGCTGGGATTACAGGCGTGAGCCACCACGCCCGGCACTTGTCTTCAGAAATCTTAATAGGCTTGAGGAATTTATTTCGTTGGTAAGAATTCTCCTGAAATAGGATGATGGCTATATACACAAAGGGTTTAGCAAAGCAAAGCAGCGACTCAGAAACACTAAGCTTCCTGTTCAAAAGGATTCTGCTTGTTTTCTTTATCTGTAAAATGGAAACTTGAAGCAGTATTATTGGCCTTGCTGCACACACTACTGCTAAGGGAAGCAGGCTTATGCTAGAGAGGTAGATGAGGATCTGCAATCTCTCAGGAAGGCAGAGGCCATAAGAAACAGCAAACTGAGGCAGGCAGAGACTATGACAGAGCACATTCCCACTGAAGGTGACATCTACCACTGTGTTCCAAGTTACTGCTGTTATCCCATCCTCTTTTGCAAAAGAAACCAAAAATCCAGAATTTCAAATTCAAATCTCCCTATGTAAGTTTTTACTACTACTTTTTCAACACATGACTTAAATGAACTCTTCAGGCCAACAGCCTATGAGCTACCAGTTTACAATCTTTGCTTTCTATTTATGCTTCTCTTTAATTCTCACAAACCCAAGGGCAGACATCATGATGTACTTTCACATGTATGAAAAAAGCAAACAATCTGCTAAGGATGAGGCAAATTCCATAGGAAAAGCCAGTTTTCATACCCAAGACTAATGCCTAGGCTGTCTCCACTATGACACACTTCATCCTTATATAAGAAAGTAGACTTAAAGAGCCTTTGAAACTGTCAAGACTTAACCAAAGTAATAATGATATAGAAGAAAGAGACAAAACTACTCATAGGAGGCTGCAGAGAATAGGGACAGGTCAGGCCATGCAAGGGGACTACATTGCTATAGTAAAGCCTTTATTTGTTCACTTAGAAACAGGAGATGGCAGATAAGAGGGCAATCTGGCTGCGGTATCTGTCACGCCACAATCACCAGGGTTGATTTCACTGATCTGGCTTGTTAGGTGAGTATCTCCTTCCTCCCTCACCATTCCATGTGTGTCCCATGTGTGTCCCTTCTGAAGCTGCACACTCGGCTGAAGAGAACGAACACCTCCCGATAGAGGACTGTTTCCTCGGTCAAGGGTATACAAGTAGCTGTGCTCTACAACTAGAACCTCCAAATAAGCTCTCAAGATACAGATGGTAATAAATTGCCCCTCTCTCACAAACCATGCATAAAGCATATTAAAATAAGGTCTGAAATTGAAAAAGAGATAAAGGTTGGTTAATTATCAGAAATACTACACTGACTCAAAAAACAAGTATCACTTTTCACAGCATTACTTTGCTCCTTTAAAGAGGGAGAAAACCAGTCACTTGTATTTGTGTACTGAAGGTGGGAGGGTAAGATTCTTTGGACAAACTCAAAGGTTCCTCCAGCTCTCAATTTCTTACCACAAGTAAAAGGTTTCTTATATAATTGTTATGGTTTAGATCTTAAGTGACCTCCAATGCTTCATGTGTTTGGAAGGTGACTGGATTATGGGGCTCACAGCTGACTTGCTGTTAGGAAACAGGGTTATATAAACTGCCTCCCTAGCTTGATCTCTGCTTCCTGGCCATCAAGAGATGAGCATCCAAAAAATAAAAAATAAAAAATAAAAAAAAAAAAAGAGATGAGCATCTAGGGCCAGAGGGTTAGCTCAGTGGTTCCAGCGCCTGTCTCACAAGCACAAGGTCCTGAGTTCAATCCCCGGTAACCACATACGATGCTGGGCGTGGAGACTCACGCCCACCAGCAATCAATGCCACATGCCACAGTGCCAGGTGTGGTGGCTCACACCTGTAATCCCAGCACTTGGGAGGCAGAGGCAGGAGGATTGCTGAGTTCGAGGCTTGCCTGGACTACATGGTGAGCTCAGAGCCAGCCTGAACTACAAAGCAAGACCATGTCTCAAAAGAAAAAAAAAGAGATGAGCATCTGGGGCCGGAGATTTAGCTCAGTGGTTCCAGCGCCTGCCTCACAAGCACAAGGTCCTGAGTTCAATCCCGGTAACCACATACAATGCTGGGCATGGAGACTCACACCCACCAGCAATCAATACCACACACCACAGTGCCGGGCATGGTGGCTCATGCCTGTAATCCCAGCACTCGGGAGGCAGAGGCAGGAGGATTGCTGAGTTCCAGGCTTGCCTGGGCTTCATAGTGAGCTCAGGGCCAGCCTAAATTACAAAGCAAGACCCTGTCTCAAAAAAAAAAAGAGATGAGCACCTATTCCCTTCCCATGTCCCTCTGCCATGTCATGTCCCTGTCCTTATAGCCAGCCAACTATGAACTGAAGTGAGCCAAAATCAACCTCTCCTCCTTTTAGATGTGTGTATTCTGTCCCAGTAATGAGAAAAGTAACCAAGACACGAGTCCCTACACTTCAGGAAATTAATTGTTCATGTGATTTATTCTGGGGGAGAAAAAAATTAGACCCCATAAATTTAAATGCATTACAGAATGCCTCATGAAATTAAAATGACTCTAGTCCACAGTCTGAGGCAGAAGGATTACTGAGAGTTAAGGACCAACCTAACAGCTTGTTAGTTCAAAGTCACCCTAAACTACAAAGTGAGAACATCTCAAAAAAGAAAAAAAAGTCCTTTTAATAACAACTGATCTCTGAAATAAAACATGTACCTCTGAAGGCTTTTTCCCTCACTTTCAAGCTTCGCTTGGCTGAGAATCTAAGATATGAGAAAAAAATACTATGGAAAACTCTGTCCTGGAACCATACCTGAAAAGCATCTGCTTCAGCATCCGATTGGCCGTCACAACTCTGGGAAGGCGGCCAGTGGTGAGGGAGTGGAGCTCCAAATTGGAAGAAATGAGCTGGGTTGTCATGTCTGTGTCTGCAGCTGTCCCAGCACCACAACAGCTGAAAGATACAACAAGGAACTTAGGTGACATTCAATTACCTAGAGGCTCAATTAGAAGTGGAGTTTCTTGGACAACTTCCACAGAGAGCAGGTACATGGAGATGTTTTGAATATATGTGCAATAAAATTGCTCTGGCTAGCAGTCTTAAACATGAAATTGAGAATACATATCTAATTACCTCTAAATATATTCTCTATGGCCCAATGGAGTATTTCAAATAATTGGTTTTTATTTTTCTAACACAATGCACATTTTACTAATACTACCAATATATCCAACTTTAAAAACCAAGGTGCGCTAAAATCTTGCAATTTATCATCTACCAAGTATTCACTACCAAGTACCAGTCATTACACTAAGGACTAGAAATAAAGAAAATATGAAAATATAGTAATTTGGGTTTTTTATTTCAAAACTGAGCAGGAGACACACGAGTAGACAAAAATTATACTATATAATACAATATAGTAGCATAGGTGCAAAATGCTACAGGAAACTGGCACACAGCAAATTTTTCCTGATACTTAAGGTTTCATATGAGCTGGATATAGAAGAATAAAAGCACTCTAGAGGCTAAAAAGAGGAACGGGCATTTCTAGGGCTATGACCTGACATATGCAAAAGTAAAATGATCTGGAGACAAGGGAAACAGGGACTCCAAGACATGATGGCAATAGGGACAGTACAGGTGTAACTGGAACACAAGACAACAGCCTCTGGAAAATCCTGAAAAGTGAACTTTTGGAGGCACTGCATAAGACTTTAAATATCATGCTATCCTGAAAATAATGTGCGAAATGTGGAAAGTCTCTTGAAAACTTTTTAATAAGATTTATCAGCAAATCTGTGTTTTACAAAGTCCAATATAGCAGAAGAGCAAACAATTAAGATGGAGAAAAGGGGCCGGAGGGTTAGCTCAGTGGGTTCCGGAGCCTGCCTCGCAAGCGCAAGGTCCTGAGTTCGATCCCCGGAAACCACATACAATGCTGGGCGTGGAGACTCACGCCCACCAGCAATCAACACCGCATACCACAATGCCGGGCGTGGTGGCTCACGCCTGTAATCCCAGCACTCGGGAGGCAGAGACAAGAGGATTGTTGAGTTCGCGGCGGCTTGCCTGGGCACCATAGTGAGCTCAGGGCCAGCCTGAACTACAAAGCGAGACCCTGTCTCCAAAAAAAAAAGCAAAAAAAAGATGGAGAAAAGATCGGAGGCAGAGAAGCCAACTAAATGACAATTGCAATAGTGCAACTAAGGAAACAGAACCCAGAGAAGAGTCTTAGCAGAGGGAAGAACAGGAAAGAGTTGATTCAAGAAGCACAGAGAAGGCAAAACTGGTTGCCAAATGACCTGGAAACGAAAGCAAAGAGGACCTGAAGACAACTACCTTAGGTGACAGGTAGATGTAAGTGCCTTTTAAGAAGAACAGAAAACAAAGGCTAAACAACAGGGTTTAGTGAGGAAAGATGTTCAATTTTAGCTCGACCCGGTTAGAAAATTTAAGAACTTCTCAAACTAACCGATACTTACTAAATATTAGGTGCTATGAAGTGAATTTTTGAACAGTTCTTGTCAGCAACAACCATCCCTTCAGTTGCTCTTGTATCTGCTCCAAGAACTATACCATCCTATTACAAAAACAAAAAACAAAAACAAAAAAGTTGCTAACAACTATACATGCATAAACCACAGTTCTCTATACGATTCAGGAAAAGCAATGCTGGCAATACCTTGCTCCCACAATCTGATACCCTAACCCACAAATATCCTACACTCTCAGAATCAAGAAAATGCTTCTTGGGCCGGAGATTTAGCTCAGTGGTTCCAGTGCCTGCCTCACAAGCACAAGGTCCTGAGTTCAATCCCAGTAACCACATACAATGCTGGGCGTGGTGACTCACGCCCACCAGCAATCAATACCACACACCACAGTGCCGGACGTGGTGGCTCAGGCCTGTAATCCCAGCACTCCGGAGGCAGAGACAGGAGGATTGCTGAGTTCAAGGCTTGCCTGGGCTACATAGTGAGCTCAGGACCAGCCTGAAGTACAAAGCGAGACCCTGCCTAAAAAAAAAAAAAAAAAAAAAAAAAGCTTAACATACTAATTGCATCCTCCAGGCATGGTAGTATGAAGTCGTTCTATTTCCAAACAAGAATCATATTCAGTGAATTCTTCATGAATCACAGCTAATCTTTTCTTTAAAAACTGGATTAACCCAGGAATCTCACAAAACTACCACCTCTGTCACATCTGTTTTTTAAAATGTGTTACATTGGGTGGGGTGGCACTCCCTTGTGGTCCAAGCACTTAGAAGGCTGAAGCAGAATAACTGCCATGAATTCAAGACCAGCCTAGACTAAGTAGTGAGTTCAAAGCAGCCTGAACCACACAGTGAGACCCTATCTCATAAAAAAAAAAAAAAAAAACGCCCTTCTGCCAGGCGTGGTGGCTCATGTCTGTAATCCCAGCACTCGGGAGGCAGAGACAGGAGCATTGCTGAGTTCGAAGCTTGCCTAGGCTACATAGTGAGCTCAGAGCCAGCCTGAACTACAAAGCAAGACCCTATCTCAAAAAAAAAAAGTACCCTTCTTCATGTAAAACAACATTAACCACTATCCCCTCTAACCCTTAGGGCAGGAGTTATAGCCACCTGATGGATGGAGAAGATACTGCTGCAAAAAGTAAGCTCACCAAAGTTTGAAGCAACATAAAAGCATTCAGTGGTTAGAGGTATCTGACCCTAAATTCTGAGTTGTCCCATTCCATCACTTAACTTCCTAAAGTGACTTAAGAGAAAGCAAATTGACACCTTTTCATAAACTGCAAATTCAGCAAAGAACATAAACTCTTAAATGCCCAAAACCTTCAAACAACAGCTGTCTCTTCTAAAAGCCTTTTTTCCCCCAGTGCTTCTTAACACCTGCCTTTCTGGATCCAGCTGAGAAATAAAGGAGTTCAAGTGTACCAGTTTCTAATATCAGATGTCACGGCTGTTTTCAGCCTTTCCTGCTTACCTTATAGACCAACCCTGCAATGGTAGTGCCAGTTTTCCGGGCTTTCGGAAGTTTGAACCCCTTCTTTGCAAAATCAGCTTCCAAGACAGCATTCCTGAGAACAAAGGCGAAAATAAAGAGTGGAAGGGTAAGATCCGAAAACGCAGAGTGCCTCACAGGGAACTCAGGAAAGCTTTTCGCCTTCACGCCCCTCTGTTCACAGATTCTCTACCTTCAGCATGTTCGCCCCGACTTTTAACGAAGAGAGTACCAGAGGTGGGCTGCGACTCAACTGAAAAATCCAGACGAGCGGTGTGCGGGCGCAATGGGAAAGTGAGGGGACAGACCCGGCCTCAGGACAAACCCACGCTCAGGCCTAATTCCCCTGAGTCACACAGGCCCCGTCGTGCACCCTTGGCTCGCTGTTCCCGCCAGGCCGTGGTCCAGTTCCGATCCCGCCACCGCACTCCCACTCCCGCCCCGACCCTGACCCCTCACAGAACCGCACCTGCGGCAGTTATCAAACGAGAAACCTCCAACCGGCGGCTCACACACGGACACGGCAGCCATCTTCCCGAGAAAGTATTTCCGGGCCGAGGGCGGAGCCAACAAACATAGCCGGGAACTTCCGGCGCCCCGACGCCCAGGGTTGAAGGGGTGGAGCAAACTCCAGGAGAGAGCGATTGATCATAGAGCTCGCGTTTCCTAGAGAGGCCCAGATGTGCTTGGTCAGTACCGCCTCAAGTGCTGCGGAGGAAAAACTGACTCCCAAAGCTCGCAAAGAATTTGTCCAAGGCAACCGCGCAACTTCGTCACCTGAGCTCCCAAATGCATTTCTAAGGTTAAAGTGGCACCGCGTTGCTTCAGAGACATTATCGCCCAAGACTCAGAAACCTTGAATGGATCAAGTCTCTTCAGCTCTCTGAATCTGTTTTCTCAGTCAAATGGAAAGAATACTCTCCTTAAAGGGCCAATAAGGAGTTGAGTGTATCGATGGCCTACCCCTGTAGGCCCAGCATTTGAGAGGCTGGGGCAGGAGGATCGTGTGAGTCCACGGCCAACCTGGGCTACATAGTTAGTTCAAGACCAGCCTGCACTACAAAGCCAGACCTTGTCAAAAAAGAGAGAAAGAAGAAAGGAAGGAAGAAAACAAAAATAAGTTAATAAACATGTTAAAAAGCTTGAGAGAAATGAAATAAAAATCACAGTGAGATACTGTTTTGCACTCTTGGAATGGTTCTAATCAGAAAGGTGGAGAATTAGAAGGGTTGGAGAGAATGTGGGGAAATTAGAGTTCTCTTGTGAGCCTGGGGGGGGGGGACATAAAATAGAGCTGCAGCTCCAGAAAATGATTTGGCAATTGCCCCAAAACTACTTCCCTCTTGGGCCGGAGGGTTAGCTCAGTGGTTCCAGCGCCTGCCTCGCAAGCGCAAGGTCCTGAGTTCGATCCCCGGTAACCACATACAATGCTGGGCGTGCAGACTCACGCCCACCAGCAATCAATACCACATACCACAGTGCCGGGTGTGGTGGCTCACGCCTGTCATCCCAGCACTCGGGAGGCAGAGACAGGAGGATTGCTGAGTTCGAGGCTTGCCTGGGCTACATAGTGAGCTTAGAGCCAGCCTGAACTGCAAAGCGAGACCCTGTCTCAAAAAAAAAAAAAAAAAAAAAAAAACCTCTGTGTGTATTGAACATTGTCATTGGAGGGCATTGATCCTGACAGAACAGGTCCTCATCAATTGCTATCATCGCTAACACATCCTTTCAGCCTCTCCACCACTCTAGAAGGTGGCTCTGTACCCGCTCTTTCTATTCATGGAATTTAAGGCTTATGGAGGTGAAGTAACTTGCTCAAATATACACAGCATGACAGCCTTGATGGCTGTGGAGTGCGTTAATCTACTCCCTCAGCAGGCACCTGTAGAGCACCAACTATATTCCGGGCATGATTCCAGGTGCAAATGCATGAATGGCTGCATCCTAAGTGCCTAGAATCAGCGTCTGTCACAACTCTGTAGTCCACAGACATTTATTACTTCTCTGCAACTCTTATGGGAAATATGGAAAATAAATGTATATTTTGAAGTCTTAACTCTTAGTCTGGGTCTTGATTTGGAAATAGGATTTTTACAGAGATGATCAAATAAAATGAGGCTCTTAGAGTGGGTTCTAACCCATCAGGACTTCAGTCCTTAAAAAAGGAGGGAATGTGTAGACAGACATGCACCTAGAGCAAAGGCCGCGGGAAGATGGAGACTGCGATGGAGCGGTGTTTGTGCAAGCTCAGAAATACCAAGCTGGCCATCAAACCCCTAGACACAAGGCCAGAAGCTTCAGCCAGATTCTCCCTCATGGCTCAGAAATAAGTCGTTCCGCTGACGCCTCCATCCTGCCTTCTAATCTCCTGAACCAAACTCCAACGCCTCGTGACTCCACAGTCCAGAGGAAGGAAATGTCAGTGTTCTCAGGGACACACAGATGGGACTATGACTCGTTCCCCAAGCATTTTTATTCTCTTTTGAATTGCCTTGGTGTCATTTTTGTGCCCAGATCGTATTGTTTCCTGTCGCGGGGGGTGACCCAGCGAAGGCGGCCAGAGTCCAGCAGAGGGCGACCGAGAGCCTCCCGGCTCCCCAGATTTGGCCCATGGTGCTGAGCCCTGGGCAGGGGCAGGAGGCCGCCTCAGTATGCTGCCCGAGCCAGCAGTATGCAGGGCAGTCCTAGACCCTGCGCTCAGCTTCCTCCTCTTCAGCTTCCTCGCTCAATATGTCTGCACTCTCCTAGCCCTGCAGGTGAGCCCAGAATGTCCTCCCCGCAGCCTGGACAAGGTCCCACCTATTCCCTAGCCAGGTCATAGAGCCTAATTAGACACCAAAGACAGCACTTCTGCTATGGATGTGGCTGTGTGACCTCAGAGGAGCCTTCAGACTCTCTGTGCCTCAATTCTCAAACGACAGAGGAGCAAGCTCTTCGCATTCTGGGCTCTGTCCTCACCAAACTGCATCTCACAGCATCCCAGGGACCCAGACTATACCAGGCACTGGAACCAGCTTATCAAGGGACAGACACAGTGCCTGCCCTCAGAGGACTATCAGTCCCTTTACACATGGGGCACCTGAGGCCTCAGGGTGAAGTCACTGACTAGGTCACACAGCTGACAACTAACAGAGTCAAGGGTTCAGCTCACACCAGACCCAACACCACCTCACCCCTGTAGATCCTACACTCCAGGGGCCCCTGGGGCTTTGCCTGAACAAAACCAAAATTTCCTCCTCCAAACCAGCTTGCTAATTATTGCTGTGTGCCCTTACACTGGTGTCTTTCCCTCTCTGAACCTCAGTTTCTTCATCTGTAAAATGAGAGAACATTACAGTGCTTACATGTGGGATGAGTGCACGCATCATGAACTCTAAAGCACTTCACTCTCATTCATTCACTCAGTATTTATTAAGTGCTTCTTCCTTGGTGCGAGGCTTCCTACCAGCTCCAAGCGAGATCGCAGCCAGCGGGCCCTGCTGTGGAGACTGGAGCGCCAGTGTGCTGTACTAAACGTCCTCAGGGACGCATTCCGGAGCACAGCTGGGTGTTGGGCTCCAAACCTGCCCCGCAGCAGGTGGTCACTGGGAGGAGGGGCAGCGCTGAAGCCAGGACACCAGGGCTGCGTCCCACACAGAGGGGGCTGTGCACGGCCTCAGCATCGCACTGGCTGGCCCGGGACCAGCAAGCTGCAGTCCCCACCCCACCAATGCACAGGGCGCTGGAGCCCAGGGGGATGTGCCCTAGAAGACCCTCTCCGGCTCCTGGCGGGTACACAGCAGCAGGGTGCCTCACACCAGCAGACTTGGCCATCTTCCCATCGCAGGGAAAGCCGCCCATGATGCTCCTCGTTGCTACGGCAACGGGCCCTTGTTTTTCCTGCTTCATAAATAAGCTATAAATAGACAGGGCAAACCTGGGCGCCCGCCTTTGCATGAATTAGTGCAGCTGCTCCGGGCTCCCAGCTCCTGGCTCAGCACCCAGGTGCCGGGCGCAGGGCGCAGCAGCCCAGCTCCAGGGGGAGAGACAGGGGGTGCGGGGCTGCCTCTCCAAGGGGCACCAGTGTCCACAGAACCCTGTCCTGTGAGCAGGGCCCCGGCTCGGTGGGTGCTGAGTCTGCCAGCCCCAGCTGCCGGTGAGCAAGGGAGAGAAACCCCCGCTCCAGGCCTGGGCAGGTTATTGTGCCATCTGAGACCACCCCACCCACAGCACCGCACAACGTCCCAGTACCTTACCGGCCCAGTGGCATCTATTCACCGAGATCTTTCTGTGTGCCAGGTGCTGGGTTAAGTATTTCCCAGTCACAGTTCTGCTCATTCCTTGAGCCATTTATGAGATTCCTGCCTTAGAAGAGGGGACTGTCCACCTCATGGAAGGAGATGTCTGGCTTTCTCCCCAGCCTCACACGGTCTCTGTCAAATGTGTCTCTGGGACACACTTCCAGCTCTGAAACTGTCTCCATGGTCCCGAACTACCAGCCTGAGCAGAGCCCACTCATTCACCCCTGCTCTGCCCACGCTCCCTCCACAGATCCAGGCTGAAATCTGGCACCATGCTGGGGGCAGGGCCGGAAGCATCTGCCCTCCAGGAAACAGACCCAGAAATAAACCAGAAAGTCAAAGGGTGTGTCCTGCTGGAGCTCAAGACAGCCCGAGCTGGAGACAGAGGTGCAGGGGGTCCCAGACAGCAGTGAGGAAGCTGCGCGGGTCCTGAAGAGGGGCAGAGGGGCAGAGACAGCAAGGGAGTGGGCAAAGCAGGGTGAGAGACTGGCAGGAGAGGGGTGGCACTAGAGGATGTCCCCACCACCAGGAGTGCAGTCTGGGGAGAGCCAGTCAAGACGCCACCAACACGCCTTCTCGGGGCCATTCATACCTCAGTAACCCTGCCTGCTGTCAGATCAGCGAAGACATTTCCTCCAATGACAGAACCCCGCGGTGGTCCTGTGTGCCAGAGGGGCACTGTCTGGTTTGCCAGCCAGGGTGTGAAGCAGGAAGCCTCCTGGACAGCTGGTTGCTGAAATAACTCAGGAGCTGGTAAGAGTCCAGAGCACTGTGCCCCAGGACTCCCTTGCAAAGGGTCTTCCTTGAGACAAAAGTGGGTGGAGTGAGGATGGGCATGCACACCTGCCTGCAACCCTGGCATTTGGGAGGCTGAGGCAGGAGGATCACTGTAAGTTCAAGACCAGCCAGGGCTACATAGTGAGTTCAAGGTCAGCTTAAACTATATAGGGAGACCCTGTCTCAAAAAATCCTCCCCAAAATGGGTGGACTATACTGAATGTATAATTGATTATATATTGTCTATATAGGATAAACTACATGTTTGATATCAGAATGGATTATGATATGCAGTATTACATAATATATACTATAATACTATATATGGTATCATACAGTATTATTCTATAATACATAGATATATAATACATAAGAGAGATATATTATTGTATTGTTTATATAATGGAAATTCAGAACAACTTTATGGGAGAAAAGCTAAATAATGTCTGATGGCATTATAAGCCCATTAAAAACTATGTTTTCCACACATGTCTGAAGTCAGAAGACAGCATGAGAAGTTGGCACAGTGCGTGTGGTTTTGTGTCCACTGTGTTTTAAATGTCCCATTAACAATGTTAGCAATATGATTAACCACTACTGGTGGGACACAGGCTACTCTTACTTTTCTCCTTGTTCTTGTCTGGAATTTTTTTTTTTTTTGCTAATTCTCTATATATTAATTACTTTCCCTGATTTTTTTTTTTTTGAGACAGGGTCTCACTTTGTAGTTCAGACTGGCCCTGAGCTCACTATGTGGCCCAGGGAAGCCTTGAACTCAGCAATCCTCCTGTCTCTGCCTCCCGAGTGCTGAGATTACAGGATTGAGCCACCACGCCCAGCCTTTTCCTGATTTTTTATTTTGAAGTTTTGAAAGTTGCCAGAGTGGTTGAGCAAACACAGACCCTTTGCCCTGACTTTCCCTTCTCCCCACAACACCCCACCCTCTACCCACAGCCACCCCCATCCTGAACTTTTCTGTGTGCTGTACAAAGGCACAATTAAAACAGATGGTGAATGACAGAGCTGAAAAATATACTGTAGTGAAAGACACCACAGCAGCAATCCCTCCTAAAGTACTCTCCTCAGTTCAGACACACCTGTCCTATCATTCTGGCCACTTTCTGAAGCAGTTCTGACGTCCTCTTACCTGAGTTTTATAACACAAGGCATTGTAAAAAAAAAAAAAAAAAAATGGTGAACACAACTCTCCTGAGTGACGCCCAGCAGAAGCATGGGCTCCTTCAAAGATTACAGTGCATCCTGCTCCCACCTGACTCACAGACCTGACATGGCATCGCCTGCTTTTCCTCAAGTCAAAATAAGCACAAAAGGCAAATGTTTGGAATCAATTCAGACACCCATGTGGCCGTGACAGCACAACTAAAGATATTCAGGAAAGAGGACTCCACAGCTGCTTCAGGAAGTGGCCAGAACCGTGAGGTACGTGTGTGCAAGCGAAAGGGAGTGTTTTGAGGGAGGTTAATGATACTGTATCTTTTACGGTACTACATCGTTTTAAACTTGAACATTCGCTGGGGATTTTTGTCACAACTCCTATCTCTTTAGTTTGATCACTTTTGTCTCCAGTTGTCCCCAGTGTGGTCAGTGGAGCCCCTCCAAACTGTCCCCCATGTTTTCAGTGCCTCTTTATTTCCTGGCAGTGAGGTGTCCCCAGGAGCAGAGCAGAGCAATTGGCACACAGGCCACAGGGTGACCACACAGTTCTGGGCTCGTGAGAGCTTGTGGGGCAGGGTGGCAGTGAGGGCAGCGGGCAGGACACTTGCACTCTCACGAACTTCTGCAGACAGTGGCACAAGTCAGAGCCCCGTTGGTCAGGATAGCAGCTTGCCCGGGTGAGCACTTCCGGTCTCACCCATTGCTTCCTGTGCAGTTCGAAAACCAAGAAGCCTTTCTTTCCTCACCAATTTCACTGCGGAGAGGAGAAATTGAGGGCAAGCCCTGATTGGAGGACAAAAAAATAGTTCCTGCAAGAGCTATGTGTGAGAGTGTGTGTGTGTGTGTCTGTGTGTGTGTAAGAGTTTGAGAGCATGTGAGTGCATTTGTGAGTGTGTCATAGTGTTGGGAGAGTGTATACACATAAAGTATGTGACAAGGTGGCAAGTGTGTGAATGCAGGAGTGTAAAAGTGTTGTGAGTGTATAAATGTTTGACAGTCTTGTGACCATCAGTGTGAGTCAGAAGCGCATGCTGTGTGAGGGTGGAAGTGTGTGAGAGCATCTATTAATGTGAGTACATGAGTATTGCAAGTGTGACTGTGACTATTCCAGGTGTCTGTGAGCAATGTGACAGCGTGAGAGTATATGTGTGTGTCAGCAACCATGTGTGTCAGAGTGTGTGCAGGTGTGCGTCCCTGACAGCCTGTCTTCTTTGCTATCTTCCTCTTTAAATCAAGGTGCACACAGCGTGCAGAGGAAAACAGAAGTGAAGGCTACTGCCGGGAAGGTTGGGCTGATACGCACCCAGCACCCAGCTGAGATTCAGAACTTTGCTACCAGCCCTGGGCAGCTCCCTTTTGCCCTTCTGGGAGGCCCTCATAAAGACACCTGAGGCCTGGTGTCTGGAAGCCTAGACCTTCCTGGAAATGGCCTCCCAATCCAGGCCTGGGCCAGTCAATGGGGTCACCTTTGTGGCAGAGGGAGCCACCAGGTCCTGCTGTCCCTCTCCAGCTTCCTGTTCATACCCCTGCTCCCCGGCTAGTGGCTGAGAAGGGAACCGAACCCAGGCTTTCCTCTACCTGGAGAGATTATCTCCTATGACTCTGAAACCCTGCTAGATGTGGCAGGGGCCTCTCTACCCAGAAGCGAGGCTCAGCTACTGACAGTCCCTAGAGCCACTGCCTGTGGGGACCCCCAGGGGCCACAGTCCAATCCACCGGCCAGCAGAAGCAGCACGCAGAGCCAGCCGCCACACAGCGTCCTGAGTCTCACTGTCAATCTACCCGCTGCCCTAGGTTGTTTACTGGAAGCTGGCCTCTCTGCCAGGGTTCAAAGCCCTGGCCTTGGGCACGTCTGCGGCAGGAAGCAGGCCAGGCGGTAATTGGTGGCACGGCCGTGCTAAGTGGCCAGTGCTGACCCACCATCCTCCTCTAGCTGCTGTCTTTCAGTGGCTCCACACTGACCTGCCAGGCCTGCAGGGACTTCCTGCCCAACGCCGAGCCGACACCAGGAACAAATTACTCATTCCCCGAGAAATCTATTAAAAGGTGACAGCAGTTTGGGGGACAAGTGGCCAAGGGGCCCTGATCACGGAAAGCCTAATGTCTTCTGTTCCCAAGGGCCACCAGCCAACTCCCACCTAACACGCTGGTTTAGGAGTAGAGTCGATCTCTAACTTTGGGGGCTAACGAAAAGTACCTGAGATGAGGTGAGGCTGCAGTCCTGGGCCCATCTGTGGCTTCACGCAGAGGAGGAGGCAGGATCCACAGTGCTCAGACTCAGTCCATCTGCTGCTTCTACCGTGTGACCTCGGGTGAGCCACTGAGCCTCTCTGAGTGCTCCACATCCATCAAGGCTACAGGAGCCCCAGCCATGCGTTGGCAAGAAGCAAACGCCCATGATGTTCAAGCCAGTTTAAAACATACAAAGAGCAGCTCTATGGTTGTGGCCTAAGGTCTTGAACTGCACCAGTCTTGGAAGCTGTTTTGCACGTGTGTCCTGGTCATGACGGACAACCGGTTTGCCATGCCCTAATTTCCTGCCTCTATACAATGTTTAACTCTTTCAGGAAGATACCTACAAGGGGAATACCTGGGTAAAGTGGAATTTTTAACTTTAGCTTTTTGTGGAATTTTCATGTGATTCCTATCATGGCTATATTAGTTTTCGTTCCCTTCAACAACACACAAGGGTTCTTTTGTCCCCATAGCCTCACCAGTATCATTGTGATTTGATTTTTTGTGGATAGCTACTCTTTCTGGGGTAAGATGGATGCTCAGTGTTGTTTGAATTTGTGCTTCTCTGGTGAACAGCAATGTTGGTCAAATATTATTCTGAAAGTTTTTGTGAAATTGTTTTTTGGATAAAGTCAACAGTTAAGTCAGCAGACCTTAGGAAATAAATCAGACTATCCCTATTACATGACAGGCCTCCTTCAATTAGTTGAAGGATTTAAGAAAAAAAAAAATTGTTCTGCCCTGAGAAAGAAGCAACTCCGCCCACAGACTAGTTTGGATTTGGATATCGGGTTTTCCCTGAGTTTCCAGCCTGCTGGCTCACCCTGCAGATTTTGAGCTTACTAGGTCTCTACAACCACAAGAGGCAATTTCTCAAAATAAAAATCAATTTTCCAGGCATGGTGGCTCACGCCTGTCATCCCAGCACTCGGGAGACAGAGGCAGGAGGATTGCTGAGTTCAAGGCTTGCCTGGGCTCCCCTAGTGAGCTCAGGGCCAGCCTGACTACAAAGAGAGACCCTATATCAAATAAATAAATAATTAAATAAATAAAATCGATTTATCTATCTCCCCATCTGTCTGTCTACACACACACACACACACACACACACCTTGTTCTTTTTTTTTTTTAACCAGGGACTGAACTCAGGACCTTGCACTTGTGAGGCAAGTGCCAGAAACACCCACACCTTGTTCTGTTTTCCTAGAGAATCCTCACTAATGTATGCAGTGAAAATGATCCTATAAATTTTGCAGATGTAATTAAGGTCACTAAACTCTTGAGGTTCTCTGTTATTTGTTTGTTGTTTGAGGTACTATGGATTGAATCTTTCACACTGAGCTATGTCCCCCGGCCTTCTATTTACATTTTGAGACAAGGTTTTACAGAGTCACCAACTTGCCCCAGGCTGGGCTTGAACTTTGCATCCTCCTGCCTCAGCCTCTCAGAGTGCTGGCTTAAAGCCACGCGACACCAGGCCTGATTCAAAATTAGTTTAATCCATATTATGCAGGTAGTCCCCATGTCACTAAGCAGGCCCTAAGACAGAAAAAAAAGGAGGAAAATGAAGTAGCAGGACTGGGATGTCAATCAGCATAGAGGTCCTGGGTTCAGTCTCCAGTATCAAAAAATAAAGTGGCAGAAGAGACAGACCAAAGAGGAAGAAAAGTACTGTGGCAGAAAGAGAGGTCAGAGATCATGGAAACAGACTGAGACCAGCCTGGGTGGCAACAGGACCCATTCCGGAGGGCTGACAGCTGGCAGAGAGGGGAACCTGTCCCCCAACCCGAGTCACAGAAGTTGGCCGACCCCTGACTGGGCTCCCAGGCAGGTCCGCTGGGATCTCCAGATTGGCCACATGGCCAGTGGGCGCCTCAGGGACTGCGCTGTGACTCGTGGTAGTCAGCCCTTTGTGTGACGCGGCCCGGCAGTACCAGCCTAGCAAACGCGGGAGCAAGTCAATGTGAAGGGGATCCCCGCTCCCCACGGGGCCCCGGAGCGGGAAGGGGCTGGCTTACCAGCGATAACTCAGCTGGAAGAAGCACCTGTTTTATTCTCCCCTCTCTAAAACATGGGTGCAGGGGCTGGAGCTTGGGTAGCCACGTGGGCTATGAGATGAAGCCGAACGCCACGTGGGCCTTGGACTGGCATCATCTATCGTTGTTACACACATGCAAAACTGTACGTACGGAAGTCACTTTCATGCGGGTGTGTAGCCACAAACGGGCCTGGCTTCACATCTTTCCAACTCTGAAATCCCCGAGCCAGGACGCCTGCTCTGCTAGCCGACAACAGGGCAGCCGGAGCAGAGCTCCGAGCGCCAAAGCTGGGCTCACGCCTAACCAGACGTGGGCCGCCCTGGGGAGCTCTGGGGCGGCGGCGGCCCTGGGGCAGGAGCAGCCACGGGAAGGAGAATCCCCCGGAAACGCAGGGAGTGATGGCAGCGGCGACCATGGAGGAGCGGCGACCATGGCACAGCTCTGGTGCCTTCCACAGTGTCCCTGGAGACCCCGATCGTGGCTCCAGGGGGCAAAGTTGTGGAGGGTCCGGGGTTGACCCCAGGAACACATCTCCAGCCAGCCACGGATGAACAGCGCATGTCGGCGTCGACCTCGGCTCCAGCCTGCCTCTGTGCTCCTGCTGTGCAGCCCGGGCCCACGGACAGGCCTCTCCGGCTGCTCCACCCCTCCCTCACCCCGTCCACTTACCTCACAGGCCTCCCCTCCGCCGTGCCCAGCGCACCCAGCCGGCGCCTCGCTCTCGGGCGCAGGGCGTCTCCGTGAGGCCCAGGAAGCAATTCAGCTTTCAGGTTTTCCAAATTAACGAACACCCAAAGCACAGGATCTCCACCCGGCCCGGCTCCTCACCCTGCGCGGCCCCACGGGATGGGAGGGCCCCCTGCACCGCGGGCACAGCAGAGCCGCCACAGCGTCCTCTGTGCCCCGCGACAGACCGTCCGGACGCCCGCTGTCTGTTCCATGCAAAAGCTGAACCCAAGGCACACGTGATTCTTCTCGCCACCGAGAGCCACCCTTCCGGGCAGCGCTGTCACCACACGGCCCGCGGCCCAGGGACTGTCTGTGGTCCCCGTGACACCGTCCCCACAGGTGGGGCTTAAGGGGGGGTGGCGGGGAGTCACACCTGTCCCAAGCACCCAGCACACGCCAGGTGGAAAGAAGAGGTTTGGGGCATCAAGGGGACAGGAGACAGGGGACAGGGAGTGCAGTGGGGAGCCCCCCAGAGCACTAAGGTCTATGTAGTTTCTGGGCAGAGGTCACCGAGATGCGCTCCAGTGCCTTCGCCCTCCGCAGGAGGAGACCAGGTCAGCCACTGAGGGACAGAAGCAGGGACCCCGGCTGGCACCCTCCTGCCGGCTCCTCCAGCCTGGATGTTTTCTCTGTGCTTGATGGAGTTAAAATAAGCCCTCTCTCGAGACAGCAGGCGTTCAAATTGGATTGGCATGCGGACATCGAGCAGTTGGTGGCAGGAGTCAGGGGACCAGAGAGCAGGTTTTCGCTGGAGGGGACGTGAGCTTTATTTCCCTCTTGGTCGCTGACAGGGAAGCAGCTGTCCTTCCCTGATTATTTTTACCTCCAGTCACAGCCTGCTGCCAAGTCGCCCTCCCCAGCGCCCCCCATGCCTGCTGGGCCCAGGTGAGCTGTTGTGGGCTGAGCTGTGCGGGCCTCGAGCTCCATCTACTGCCTGCCCAGGCCCAGCCAGCCGTGCCACCTGGGTCCAGGGCCAGGGGGCAAGGAGGCCAGACCATGACCTCTTTCCCCTCCAACGCAACCGATCCTCCCCCTTTTTCCCTTTCTTTCTTTCTTTCTTTCTTTCTTTCTTTCTTTCTTTCTTTCTTTCTTTCTTTCTTTCTTTCTTCCTTCCTTCCTTCCTTCCTTCCTTCCTTCCTTCCTTCTTTCCTTCCTTCCTTCCTTCCTTCCTTCCTTCCTTCCTTCCTTCCTTCCTTCCTTCCTTCCTTCCTTTCATGTATTTGTTTTATTTTGAGACAGTCTCCACTATGCAGCCCAGGCTGACCTCACACTTGTAATGATCCTCCTGCTTCAGCCTCCCGAGTGCACCAGGACACACAACTAAAAGTGCTCTTAACTGGCTACAATTAAACCTGACCTTTTCTACTCTTGAAAAACCCAAGGACGGTCAATTATCAGTGCCACTTTAAAGCTAGCAGAAGAGAAACATAAAGGAGCAGTGGCTTTCCTAAAGCCCCATGTTGACACAGAAGGAAAAACAAAATTTGAACCCCAGTTTGCTTGACTCTAAAGTGTGTCCACTGTCCCCTGCCTTCCGAGACTGTCCATGTGCCCATTAGGGCTGTTGCCTGCTCCAAGTAACTACAACACTGTTTTCAGTAATGGGAGATTATTTTGCTCATATACCAAAAAGATTCCTCTGGTCAGTAGCCTCCAGATGGGCTGCATCGGCGATGTCATGGACCCATAGTCTGTTAATCTTGCTTCTCTACTGTTCTTTTTATTTTCTACTCTACTATTCTTGATAAGCTGCCTTTTTGGGTACTTCAGTCTCATAGTCACAAGAAGGCTGCTATAACACCAGCCTTCTCATCTCCATTCAGGCCAGAAAACAGATAGAAGGAGGGTTTGGTGAAAGCTGTGATGATAGTATTTCCCTAAATCATCCCAGGAGACTTTGGTTTACATTTCAGTGGTAACATAACTGCCCACAGCTGCAAGACAGCCAGAAAAAACAAGTATTTTCTGGGCAAAGGAGAAGGGTGACAAGAACAAAATCTGGCTCCATCACTGACAAAATATGCCACACTGCACGTTAAGTCACACTTGGTTGACATTATATTCCCTAAATTTTTTGCTTCCTTTTTTTCCACTTGTGGTTTCTTTACTGTGTTATTTTTCTTGTCTGATTTTAATGACTTATTATTTCTTCAAGTGGGTAAGTCCAGATGTATTTGTGAGACATTTACATAGCTTCCATTTTTCAATATTATGCAACAACATATGAGTGGTGTCATTTTACACACAGCATTTGCCTGAGTGTAGACATAAAATCCTTGGGCCAAGGATTTTAATGTTTTTGGTGCTCTTGATACATTTTTCTATTGATTTCTGAGGATCAGGGTGTTTGACACTGTGACTATGCCTGATTTATGGATTTCACCACACCTGTGCCAGCACCAGGGTTTGTGATTGTTTTGTTTTGTTTGTTTTTTGAGACAGGGTCTCGCTGTGTATTCTAGGCTGGTCTTGAATTCACTATGTACCACAGGCTGGCTTGGAACTCATAGTGATTCTCCTGCCTCAGCCTCCAAAGTGCTGGGATTATAGATGTCTGCCACCACACTCAGTCTGGTTCTTGGTTTCCTTTGAATTCAAGTAGGTATTTATCGAACCCTTGCTCTGGGCCAGGCTCTGGGCTGGGGATGTCACAGATAAACTGAGATCTTATTCAAATCCCTGTGCCAAAGGGTGGGGTGGGGTGGGGGTGGGTTCCGACTCCCAGCTCAGGCCACTGTATCAGCTGCCTGCAGCTTCTGGAGATGCCCTGGGGACAGGTGGGGATGAGAGGGTATTTCCCATTGACTGAGACAGGAGGAAAGCAGGTTGGCACTGAGTACTGTAGTTGTTTGGCCCCCTGGCAGCCTCAGCCAGCGGTGTGTCAGGATTAGGGGTCCGGGGCAGTGTCCTGGTCCCACTGGCTGTCCCCAGAGCCCCAAAGCCCACACTGTCAGACCTTAGAGCCATGACACATCTGACAGCATGCCCAGCTCTGCAGGACTGACTCTTCAGTCCATCAACAAACACGAATGCCTATTCTGTCAAGCTTGGCCTGGGCACTGGAGGGGATGTGGGGCAGCATACTACTCCCAGGGCTTTGCAGGGGCCCCCAAATGAGTTCCGAGCAGGGAGCCAGGGCCCGTGTCCTAGTAGGTCTGGACAGAAACCTGAAGCATGTGCAGAAATGAACCAGAAAACACTTGGAGGCCTAGTCTGTTCCGAGCAGAGGGAGAGCACGTGCAAAGGCCCAGAGGGGAGGACAGGAAGGTGGTTGGTCAGTCTGGGCAGAGGGGGAGGGGAGAGGCCCAGGGAGGGAGAAGAGAGGCAAGGCTGGATCACGGTCAGCACGAGAGGAAGGTGGGGCTTTGTCCTGGAGGCCCAAGGGAGCCGCAGAAGGGTTGTGAGCAGGGGAGGGACAGGCACGCAAGGGAACCCAGGAACGCTGAGCTGGTGCTGTGCGGAGTGAGTTGTCGGAACAGACAAGCCAGGAGGCTGGATTGGCTCTGAGCCCATCCTAGACACCCTGGGGCAGGGTGTGGGACAGGGAAGAAACTGCTTCCAATCTTGCTACGGAGTCTTGAATTTTCAGCGATCCTCCTGCCTCAGCCTCCCAAGTGCTAGGATCACAGGCGTGCACCACCATGCCAAGATCCCTTATGTCCACCCAGGAAGAGGGGATTCACCCTCAGTGGAATAAGTAGAATAGAGAGAGAGAGACTGGTCTGGGTCTCATTTGGTTGCCTGATGGCCAAGCCTCAAATGGGGGAGGGGTCCCAAGCTGACAACATCCCAGTTTCCGGCTCTTCCTTCCAAGATGTCTGGACTAGGAGAAGTTTGGCTAACAGGCTGAGACAGGGCCAGGGACAAGGACCAGCATGTCCTCAGGCGACCTCGAGGCTGCTCAGAGGCCTGCCTGCCCTCAGCACTCCCCACCCTGCTACCTGGACAATGAGCCCAAGTTCCCCAGTGGCCATCGGTCACCCTCAGCCTCCAGGCCCTGTCCCTGGAGACAAGGGACCTGTCAGAGCTGCCACCAGTAAACCCGATGGATGGCTGCTGCCCGGCAGCCAGACAATGCCTGGACTCTGCGGAGGAGAGATTAGGCCCCAACTGCCCGGCAGGGGCCTCAAATTGGCCTTCAAGGAACCTCCGCCCCCTACAGTCCTTGGCCATCTCCAGGAGGAATCCTGGGAAATATGGGCCCAGGGACCTGAGGGCATTGGGCTGGAGGTCAAGAACTAAAAGGTTGTTACCCAGGCTGCAGGGAGGGCTTCAGATGGAGTGGGGAGGGCAAGGCAGAAGGCACACAGAGGCCGTCACAGCAGGGTTGAGTGAACCTGCCCCCGTCACCAAGAGAAAGCACATGCTCAGGAGGCAGACTAGGGCCCCCACTTCCTTGCCAGGTGTCTTGGGGGTCCTGTCTGCTCTCTAGGCTCAGTTTGCTCATATGTAAAATGGGATCTCAAAACCTGTCTTGAACAGGACGGTACAGCATGGTATATTCACGTGTCTTGTGCTACGAAAGGCAGGCTACTTTATAAAGAGGAGAGGTTACTTTGGCTCTTGGTTCTGGAGGCCCAAGGCCAAGGGCCTTGCCTGGTGACCGCCCCCTTCCTGTCTGACATGAGGTGAGCCGCTTGGCCCTGCCTCCCCACCTGCTGCTTCCGCTTCACTAGGGCCCGAAACAATGAAGCCAGGGCCCAAGGACTGGAACCTCTGAGACCACGAGCCAAACTTGGGCTTTCCTTTAAATTCTTGGCCTCTGTGTTTGGTCACAGTGAAAGAAAGCTAACTGAGCCTGCTGGCTGGGTCACAAACAGGGACAGGCAAGTCCTTCATCCTGTCTGCAGGCCCAGGAAACTGGGAAACACTCAGGGCTCTGCCACAAAGAGGGACTTCTTGTCACCTCATTTTTAATTTGAAAATTCTGAAACTCAGAAAGGCTGGGCTTTGGGGATAGCACATTGAGCATCAATATATCTTTCTTTCAGAAATAAACCATCATGCTGGGTATTTAGCTCAGTAGTTCCAGCCCCTGCCTAACAAACACAGGTCCCTGATTCGATCCCTGGTAACTACATACAATACCGGGCATGGTGACTCACACCCACCAGCAATCAGAACCGCATACCACAATGCCAGGCGGGATGGCTCATCCCTGTAATCCCAGAACTCAGGAGGCAGAGGCAGGAGGATTGCTGATTTCCAGCCTTGCCTGGACTACATAGTGAGCTCAGGGCCAACCTGAACTACAAAGCAAGATCCTATCTCAAAAAAAATAAAAAACACAGTGCCAGGTGCGGTGGCTCATGCCTGTAATCCCAGCACTCGGGAGGCAGAGGCAGGAGGATTCCTGAGTTCCAGGCTTGCCTGGGCTACAATGGTGAGCTCAGGGCCAGCCTGAACTATAAAATGAGACCCTGTCTCAAAAAAAAAAAATAAAATTTTAAAAGTTCCTTTGAAGTCAGCCTAGCAAGTTATTCTTAAAAGGGTAAGCTTGGATGCTAACTGGGCCCTGTGCCTCAGATCTTACGGCAACCCCATGCCTCACGTGCTGTTTATTACCCACATGTTACAGATAGAGAAACTGAGGCTCAGAGAAATTAGCGTCTCAGACCAGGATCAACATGAACTTAAGGCTGTGTGAGCTCAAAGACTTGGCGCTGGGCCATCCGGGAATCTGTCCCTGAGCCAGCTAGGCTGCCCCATCTCTGTAGCCCCTTTTGCTCTCTGCATCCCCCAAACCCTCTGTTTTTCTCTGCATCCTTGCCCTGGGCTCTCTTCCATACCCTACTCTCTTTTTCACCTCAGTACTGGTGATTAAATCCAGGATCTTTACACTGGGCTATAACCCACTCCTTTTTATTTTATTTTTCCTTTTGAAACAGGGTCCCACTAAACCCTGCCCAGGCTGGACTCAAAATTCGATCCTCCTACCTCAGCCTCAGAGTCGGTGGGATTACAGGCATTGCAGGCCTGCCTCACCGGGCCAGCTCCTGCCTCACTCTTTGAATGGCCTGGAGGAGGACCCACAGAATGCGTTTCAAGGCCAGGCGCTGCCCACCGCCATCCTCCTACCTTGGGGTAGCAGCCTCTGACCCGAGAAAGTGGGGACCTGGACTCCCATCGCTGTGGCAACGCCTAAGGTGAGGTGCCCCCCCCCCCCCGTGGCTCCTCCTGACCCTTCCAGCAGCCACAGTTTATTTCGAGACCTAGACTCCCAGGTCTTTGATTTTCTAATTGGTTGACAACAGGCCCTGTCCCGACACTGAAAGGCCACGCCCATCCACCCGGGGGCGGAGCTCGGGCAGTGGGCGGGGCCCCGCGTGCTGGGAAGAGCGGAGCAGCCTGGACTTCTCACAACTCTGACTGTGGACGACCCAGCTCCTCCGGCGAGGGTGACGCGGGTGAGGACCTGGGATGGGAGCAAGGGAGGGGCCGGCCAAGAGGGTAGGCTGGTGTCCAGATCCATCTGCCTAGGAGGGCTTTTTCATCTCTCTCCCCAGGCTTAGCGAGGGTTTGGCAGCCAAGGAAGAGGCACCAAGGGGCTTGAGACCTCAGGGGGAAATACCCGCAAGTGTGAACTAGGGGTGAGCGTCTGAGCCACGCCAAGCACTGAGTCAGCTTGGACCAGATTCCCAAATTAACTCCCAGCCTCTTGGGCTGCGCGGGGGGAGGCGGAGAATTCAGGTGCTGTTTAAAGAGGAAATGTGATAATAAATTGGTGCTTTTCAGAGTCCAGAAAGGTGAATCTCTTGTGCTGGGGTGTATCTGGTTTTTGTGTTGATTTTCTATGGAAGGGAAGAAGAGCATGAATTATTATTATGGGTGATGGCTCCAGGAGCCTTTGCCCACCTGCAAAGCCCCCCAGCCTGCCAGGAGCGAGCCTCAGATCACCCATGATTAGGGTAACCCCTGCTCAGTACGGCACCCAGCTGCGGCAGGGCTGCCACCAGGACCGGGTGGACTGAGCGGCAGAGACGCAGCCTTGGAGGCGGTTTGCCGGGGGGCCGCCGGGGCTGGGGAACAGCGTGCCAAAGGTCTGGAGAAGAAATCCCAGCACCCTGGAAGACTGAGGAAGGACGATCGCAAATTTAAGCCCAGCCTGAGCAACTTAGCAAACCCTTTCTCAAAGTTTAAAACATGAAAATAGCTGGAGAGGTGACAGTGCCGAGGTCCTAGGTTCAATCCCCAGCATAGAGGACAGAGGTCTGGAGAAAAGACGCTACCCGGGGGTTGTGGAAAAGGCTGTGGCTTGAGGAACAGGTGAACAGGTGGCCCGGGGGGAATGATGGGACAAAGGAGGCAGAGCCTTGGGTGCCACAATGGGAACCCACCTCTGCCCCCCTCCATGCAGCTTCCCATGCTCCCGGATCACCAGGGTGACTGTTTCCCAGCTTCAGTCTTGAAGGGGCTCCCAGAGACTTTTGAGCAAGCAAAGGTCACCCCCCGCGGGTGGCCACACTTCCGCGAGCTCCAGGCCTGGTTGGCTCCCAGCGCAGAGAGATCTGGAGCCCAAATGAAGGCGCCCTCGCGCTGCCTGCCGGAGTCAGAGGGGGAGCAAGGCAGAGCGCTGAGCCACTTTGTTTTCCTTTCTCAGGCCTCAAAGGCCAGACCTGTGACCGGATCACCTCCACTGTCCCTGCTGGACCCAGATATCCACAATGGCCTGCTGGTGGTACTGCCTCCTCCACCTCCTGGTACCTGAGCTTTGGAAAGGGACTTGGGGGCCTTCCAGGCCTTAGAGGTACTAGGGTTCCAAGAGCCAGCCCACACAATGAGGCCACTGCAGAGGCTCTAAGGACGAGCCTGGCGGTAGAAGTAGAGTAAGGCCCCTCCGGCTGTCATCCTTCTCACGCCCCAGGCTGCATTGCTCAGGGGGAGGAGCAACCTGCCAATCACCGGCCCTAAAGCCTGCAGCTCCCACTGCACCCTGGAGTGCACAGTAGGCTCTCGGTGATTGCATGCCAACAGAGGGCACCTGGCCAAGCCCCCTTGTCTTCTTTTCTCAGATCTGGAGTCTGTCTGGCACCTCCTCCGACTCCCCAACTGAATCAAGGGCCGAAGGTTGGTAGAAAGGACCCCTCCCCCAATGCCAAAGAGGAGAAGAATCATGGGAAGCCCTGGGTGGAAGGCTCCACCCATGTCCCCCTCACTACTGTCACATAGACCCGGAAAGGCTCTGCCCAGAGAGCAAGACTGACCAGGTCACAGAACATAGCTGAGGGCCAGGTCGGTCCAGGCCCAAAGAGACTCCCAGTGCCATATGCTTGGTTGGCCCTGCCCACTGCAGAAGAATTGAAGGCCCACAGAATGCACTCCTACTCTCTGGCCCATGCCCTCTAGGCCCAGTGGCCCCCGGCAGGGTGGTAGAGACCACAGATGGGATTTGCAAGTTCCTGGGGCAGCGGCTCAGCTGGTGGCAAGCCCAAGAGTCCTGCGAGCAGCGCTTTGGCCACCTGGCCCTGGGGCCTCCAGATAAAGTTCTCACTGGGCAGCTGCACCACCCGGTCTGGGTGGGTCAAAGAGAAGCTCCTCTGCGGAGACCACCTCTGAGGCGTGAGTGTGGGCCCAGGGTGAGGCAGGGGCTCTGGGGACCTTCAGAGACGAGGCCCACGTTGACAGTCCTGTGGAAAGCACTGAAGTTTACACCGCGATGTACCTCCAATTTCCCTGCCTGGACTGGAAACGGGGATTGACCTTTGGGGAAGTAAAGTAGGACCCCTGTTTCTTAACTCCCCAAAGCAAGAGGCACCTCAAGTCCCAGGAGGGGCCCACACACATGCCCAGTCGCTTTCAGGAGGGAAGGGTGCGCTCCTGCGGGAACTGAGGCTTGGCACGCGTGTCCCCACAGGCGCGCGCACTGCCGCCACGCTGGTGTTCAGCGAGCGCAGCGTGGACAGGGCGGCGCGGCTGCGGACCCGGCTACCCAGGCTGGCGGCGCTGACGGCGTGCGCGCTGGTGCAGTGGGACGCGGCCTCGCCCGAGGCCTCCGCGCTCTTCTCCCTCGCCACGCCCACGCTGCCCAACGCGCTGCAGCTCCGCGCCTTCGCTGAGCCGGGCGGCACCGTGCGGGCTGCGCTGGTGGTGCGCGGCCACCACGCGCCCTTCCTGGCCGCCTTCCGCGCTGACGGTCACTGGCACCACATGTGCGCCACGTGGGAGCAGCGAGGAGGGCGCTGGGCGCTGTTCGCCGATGGGCAGCAGCGCGCTGGGTCGCGGGGCCTGGCCGCCGGCCATCCGGTGCCACCAGGTGGCATCTTGGTTCTGGGCCAAGACCAGGACTCCCCGGGCGGCGGCTTCTCTGCTCGAGACGCTTTCAGCGGCAACCTGACAGACTTCAACCTGTGGGCGCGAGCGCTGAGCCCTGCGCAGCTGCTCCGGGCTCGGGCCTGCTCACCGCCCCCAGGAGACCTGCTCTTCCGCTGGGACCCGGACGCCCTGGAGGTCACACCCTCGCTGCTGCCCACCGTGCGCGTGCGCCTCCTTTGCCCGGGTATGAGCTTGCCCGCCAGGCTCTGCCCCCACCCCCGGCTCCAGGCACCTCCCCTTCTGAGGGTCTGACCCATCTGGCCCCTTCGCCATCCCGCCAGACCCAGCTCTGGCCGTGCGCTCCCGTGGTAGCCAGGCAGCGCGTTGCCACTGGCGACAGGTGTGCCTGCGCCTTCCAGGGTCCCCCAAGCTGGGCGGGTCACGTGCCCACCGGGGAGCCGACTGCGGCCTTGACCCACCCCCGCCTCACCAGAGCCCTCCGAGGAGTGCCCTGTGTGGAACCCAGATCCCGGCGCCGGCGCCGAGGGCTCCGAGCGCTGCACGCAGCGGCGGCGCTTCTTCTGCTGCTACGGGAAAGGTGAGGGGGCCTGCCCCGGGTCGGCGGGGAAGCATGGAGCAGGGGAGCCAGCCCTCGGCTGAGTCTGGGGCTTCTCAGCCTCGAGCTGCGGAGCCAACACAGACCTGGATCCCAGCACAGCGATCTTGGCGAGCGAGTTTGCAGGGGCCTCAGTTTCTCCACCTAGCACACTGTACAAGGCTCCAGCTGTGGGCGTCTGTTCCTCCCTGGACATCGCAAGACAGGGAGGGGCTCACCGAGCAGGCTGGTCTCTGCCCCTTACAGAGGCCTATCAGCAGCTACAGGAAGTCCAGACGTGGCCCGGACAAGATGTGATAAGCCGAGTCAATGCGCTGGCCAACGACACCGTGGTGAGCCCCCACCCGGAGACTGGAGGTCTGGGACCACCACGGGTCACCTCATGTGCCTCGGTTTCCTCCCCGCAGAGGGGACATGCCTGGTGCATCCTCAGGAATCGAGGCTGTTCATGCTGCCTATTCTGGAGCCCTTGAGAGCTGGGAGCTCGTGACAGGATTCACCAAGGAGACCCAGGCAGAGCCCGTGTGACACAGGTGATCCTCGTGACAGCCAGCCAGGCACTCAGCGGCTCCTCTGCCCACAGCTCCTGCCAGATCCCCTGTCCGAAGGCCCCGGGCTGCTGTCCCTGGACGAGGCCTGCCGCTTCCTGCGCGTCCTGGAGACCGTGCTGTCACAGGAGCCCTCGCTGGGGCCTGCAGCGCTGCTGGCTGTCCTGCGCTTCCTGCAGCGGGTGGCGGCCCTCGGGGCGGGGGAGCCAGAGCCCTTGGCTGGGCCCTGGGAGCAGCTGGGCCGGGGCGTCATGTCTGTGACCAGCCTGGTCCTGGAGGAGCAGGTGGCTGGTGCGTGGCTGTCCATCAGCAAGGTGAGGCAGCCCCTGGCTTGTTGTGTCACTGTGGGCCAGTCAGCAGCCATCTTTATCTCCTCATCTCTCAGAAGAAAGAATCCCCTCTTTTATCTCATTTCTAAGTGGAATCTACCTAAACGACCATGTCTGTGGTTAAGACCGACTAAGAGGCAGGAATTAGGAAGGGTCTCCCTGTCCAGGAACCTGTGAGCACCTCCCAGTCCGGGGAGGATGGTGTCCACTGGGGCGGCTGGTGGACTCCTCGTCCCGGGCCACGGGGCCTCAGCCCTGGGAGGAGCAGGACGCCGTGGACAGAGGCCACAGATCTCCGGGGCTGGAGGCTTAGGCGTGACACTGGGTCATCTCGGGACAGAATCGGGCCTGGGATGTGGAGGGTGGAGGTGGCACCACCTGGCGGGCTGGCCCTGTCCCTGGGACTGTTGTGAGCATCTTGTCCCAGGCATCGTGCAGGTCCCACTGACCGGGGACCCCAGGCACTACGGCAGGCTGGGAAAGGCTGGCTGTGCTCTGCGCCCCCATGTTCTGGCCTGGAGAAGGGGGGTTCTAAAAGAGGGGGGAGAGGGGGAGGGAGGGAAGGAAAGGGAGAGGAGGGGGTTCTATCGCTGGCCAGGGGGGAGGGGTTACTGGTGAGTCAGGTCCCCCAGCACAAGCAGAGCCCCTGCTCCTGTGTGCTGTCCCCTCCCTCCCCTATTCTCACTCCCCGCCCCATGAGGCTTTTTAAATAATCAGCGTTTGGGCACTGCTCGAGGTTAGCACTGAGTCAGAGCGGGGCGCGGTGGCCCACCCTTGGCCTGTGCTCCCACTGGCAAGTGCCAGGAGGCGCAGGTGCTGTGTGCCCCAAGGCCTTCACTTCACCGGGAACGGGGGCTTGAGGGGTGGAAACGGGGAGCGCTGGGTCAGGCGGGGCGTGGAGCCTCCCTGGGACCAGGACTTGATCCCGAGACTCTGAGGAGCCGCATGGCAGCCGCCGTGGCCCAGCTACCTCAAAGAGCCCTGCAGATCTGACTCCAGGGTGGGGCAGCGGCAGCGCATACAGAGTGTCGGCGCGCTGAGGGGTCCCCTCCTCCCAGGTGGTGGGGGGACCTATGGCCCTGGTGGGGACCACGCAGCGCCTGGCGCCCCTGCTGAGCACCGTGCTGAGCTCCGAGCGGCCCCAGATGCACATCCAGTACCGCCATGCAGGTGAGCTGCCGCCCACCACCCACGGCTGGGCCAGCTCTCAGCCAGCCTCGGGGGGCTCTCTGCTCTTCACAGCCCCCCCCCCGTGCTAGCTCCTGCCCTTGGCTGTGCTTTGCCTTCCATCCAGAATGCCCCCTCTCTCTTGATCCTGTTCATCCTGTTCAAACTCCTATACATCCTTCAGAACCCTGCTGGAACGTCTGCTCCTATTCGGGAAGCTGTCCCCCGTTTGAGCTCTGTCCCTCCCCCTCCTCCCAGCATGTAAAGATGCCTCTTGTTGCCTTTGTAATAGTTATATTACAAGGCTCCCTTATCTTGACACTCTGTGGGTGTCATGGGCTGTCTCTGAGCCAACTGTGCCCAGGGCCTGGCCCAGTGCATACTCGGGAAATGTTTGGGGACTGAGTGTGGAGGGCAGCGGTGGTGGCCTCCAAGAGCAGATTCATGCCTCTGTGGCTTGCTGGTGCTCAGGTCCCAGCCTTGGGCCGGTGGCAGGAACGGTGGCCTCCGGCCTGTGACCACACAAGGGCAGGCCGGGCCTGCGGAGCTGCCAGCTGCGGTCCTGGGAAGAGGGCCGGGTACTCTGCCCAGACCCGGCCACCCACCACCCGTCCCACCCCAGGCTTGCAGGTGTGCAGCTTGCACCTGCGAGGCGCCAGCTCCACGGGATACACATTCACGATGCCCGGGGGGCGCCGGCAGGGGCCAGGCCACATCCACGTGCCCCCCGGGGAGGTGCGGCGGCTCCTCAGGAAAGGTGGGTGAGGACCAGGGTAAAAGCACCGCCCCGCGCCAGGGTGGCAGTCTTCCCCGAACCCACAGGTGTTCCTCAGAAGCGGGTGGGAGAGGGAGGCCCCGCCTGAGGCCGTGCAGGGCTTTGGAGCCGTGGGCTGCGCTCGGGGTCTCGGTCTCCCGCCAGCCCCGTGGACAGCCCACCCCTCAGAGCCAGCGGCTGGCGCTGCCCACTCACCTGGCGGGGTCTCGGGTCCCCTCCCCTCAGCCAGGCCTCTCTGGAGTCACGGCGGTCCACAGCTGGTTCGCATCCAGCATCTTCCAGCGCACCCCGGGGGTGCCCAGCCTGGAGCCCCAGTTCCCTGAGAGCCCGGAGGAGGCAAGCAGGATGCAGAGGTGAGGAGACTCACGCGGCCGGCGCCCAAGGCCTAGGCCCCTCCCTGGCTGCCCCTGTGCTGGCGGCAGAGAGGATGGCTGGTGGGGTGCAGCTCACCTTCCTAGGGTCCCGGCTTCAGCCCTGAGACTCGGAGGGGCCAGAGCCACGGGCCAGCCCCAAAGTCAGTGCGGGAGCCCAGTGCCGAGTGCCATCTGCCCCACAGGGCCTGTGCCCCACGGCCGCCCTCAAATGCCCCTTCCTCCCCACAGGTTCCTGAGCACCCAGTTGGGCTCAGCCGTCCTCTCCTCTGAGGTGCGGGATGCTGCCGGGCCAGTCAGCACCGCTGTGACCTTCCACCTGCGGCACCAGGCCCAGGTACCAGGGCTCCTGAGAAACAGTCTTTCCCGCCCCGCACCAGGTGGACCCTGTGTCATTAGGGGAGTGGGAAGGGAAGTGATGTCTTGCTCACTCACTTTATACCGGGCCTTCCGGAGCCTCAGAGAGGCCTCAAATAAGCAGCACGGGTTCAACTCTCCCACTCCGCTCCCAGTTCCCTTGGGGACACGCAGTGTCATTGCCCCCAGCTTAAAGGGGCAGGAGCGAGGATTCTGCTCCAGAGCTATAAAGCCCGCTGACGCATGGGGAGCCGTCAGGCTTCCCGGCCTCCCGCCTTCTGGGGCTAGAGACCCTCTTACCTGTCTCCGTACGCAGGCACCCAGAAGGTGGCAGCAGGCAGCAGGCATTGTATACAGTGAGGCGATTCTCTGTAAATTGACATGAGATGATCGTCAGGACTTCATGTTCCTTTTTATCTATCTATCTATCATCTACTTATCTATCATCTGCGGTACCAGGGATTGAACTCAGGCCCTTGTGCGTTCAAGGTTGGCGCAGTACCACTTGAGCCAAATCCCCAGCTCCATGATGTTCCTTATAAGTGACACCCAGAGCCCTTCCTCTTAGCACAGCAATTAAATATATACTGTCCTGTAGTTGGTTAAGTCTGTGAATGTAGCACCCAAGGGTACCGGGGCTCAACTGAATAAATCTGTAACTAAGCACACACTTGACAGGCCTTGACCACTGTGTATGCCCTTGGACCGCTGCCCCAGTTGAGGTACAGGACATCTGTGCCTTCTGAAAGGCTGCTCTGTGCCTCTCCCTAGTCGACATCCATGTCAGGAAATCACTGCTCTGCTTTCTGACAACAGATTATATCTGTCTTTTTTAGAGCTTATTATAAATAGAATCAGAGCAAATGAGGTCTGGCTTCTGTTGCATGGATGGCAATTTTGAGAATCATCTACAGTTTCCACATCTAGGTGGTTCATCCCTTTTCACTGCTAAGTAGGATTCCATTCTGTGGGTTACCATCCTTTGTTTTTCATTTATCTATTTATGGAGATGTTAGTTGTTTTCAGTTTGGGGTATTATTACTATATCTCCTGTGTGCACTCATATATAAGCTATTTTGTGGATATATGAATTTCTTCTATTGAGTAAATTCCTTTTGTCTTGCATCATAAATGCATTTTAACCTCTAAAAAATAGGACAGCCTGTTTTCTTTGGTGGGTTGCATGATCTGCATTCCACCAGCACAGTACATGAGCATTCCAGTTGCTCCCTATCTTTGCAACATCTTGTCAATCTTCTCCATGTCATGTTTTGTTTTGTTTTGTTTTGAGACAGGGTCTTGCTTTGTAGTTCAGGCTGGGCCTGAGCTCACTATGTAGCCCAGGCAAGCCTCGAACTCAGCAATCCTCCTGCCTCTGCCTCTCAAGAGCTAGGATTACAGTTTTGAAAGACCAAGACCGGCATTTGTGGTATGTGGTACTGATTGCCAGTGGGCGTGAGCCACCACACCTGGTATTGTTATATGTGGAGACCAGGGATTGAGCCAGGGGCCTTGCACTTGCTAGGCAGGTGCTGGAACCACTGAGCTAAATCTCTGGCCCCTCCATGTCATTCTTGATGAAGGCTCCATGTTGACATCTCACAGTGACTTAAATTTGCAATTTCTCAAAGGTTTATGATCTTGAGCATCTTTGTATTCCTTTAGGTGACATGCGTGTATCTTCTTTTGTTAAATGTATGTTCAAATCTTTTCCCAATTATTTTTTGTTTCACTTTCAAGTTGTAAGAATTCTTTAATAGGGGCCAGAGATTTAGCTCAGTGGTTCCAGTGGCTGCCTAGCAAGCACAGGGTCCCTGGTTCAATCCTTGGTAACCACATACAATAATGCTGGGTGTGGTGATTCATGCCCACCAGCAATCAATACCACACACCATAATGCCAGGTGTGGTGGCTCACACCTGTAATCCCAGCACTCAGGAGGCAGAGACAGGAGGATTGCCGAGTTTGAGGCTTGCCTGCGCTACATAGTGAGCTCAGGGCCAGCCTGAACTACAAAGCGAGACCCTGTCTCAAAAAAAAAAAAAGCAAGAAAAGAAGCAAAAAAAGAAAAAAAAAAAAAAAGAGGAAAAAAACTCTACTGCAAGGCACATCTCTGCTTTCACTGTTAAACAAAGTGGGCAGAGTCCCGATCTGTGTCAATTAATCCCAAGGCTGCAGTAGATTTATGGCAGGGTAGTGGGTAATCCCAGGAAGCCTGCACCTTTAGTTCTGAAGCTCAGGCTGGTTCCTGACTGTGGGCCTAGAATCCATTTTGTTCAGTCTGCAACACCTTAGGTGCCTCCTAACAGCTTGAACTTGGCTCCTTGACCACCTGCCAACTTGAACTGGGATCTGCCTCATCCTGATGGAGCCAGCCCTCAGCTGCTCTGAATTTTGAGCTCAGTTGGCCCCTCTCCAAGATGGCTATCAGCAAATTGCCCTCTTCCTGGGGAACATGTGAACCCAAGTAACTCACCAGCCACTGATGTCTGCTGCATCCACTTCTCAGTTCCACACGTGCATTTCCCCCTTGAGGCCTCTGGGGTTGCCAGAAGTCATGATGTGTCTGCCGTTCTGAGTCACCCTTCCCACACAGTGAGTTGGGGTTCAGGAAGTGCTGCTGGCTGCTTCCTTCTTCACTGAAGTAAGAATACCTTTGATTCTAGTCCCATGGCTGTGAATTCTGCAACCTTGCTAAATGCACTTGGCCCTGCCAGTAGCCATTTGATAGAATCCTTAGGTTTTCTACATACATTGTCATGTTATCTGCAAATGAAGGGCTTCATTTTCTCCTCCCCAGTCAGTATTTTTCCTTTTCCTTGCCTTCTTGAACCAGCCAGGGTGTAGTTCAGGCACAAAAGTGTGGTGACTCTGGAGTGTACAGCTACATTGATATTCCAGTTTATATCCTTGAAAGTGCCACCAGAGGAGCAGTAACCCCCCATTTTAGGACAGTAGGGATCATTTTATTTGTGTCCTGGCACCTAATATAGTCCTTGAGACCCGGGATTTTTTTTTTTCTTTTACAGTACTGGGAATCGAACTCAGGATGTTGGCACTGAGCTATATCCCCAAGCCCTTTTTATTTTGAGAAAGGGTCTCACTATGTTACCCAAACTGGGCTTGAACTTGCAATGTTCCTATCTCAGCTTTCCAGAATACTGGAATTACAGGCATGTTCTGCCACACCCATAAAGGAAAATCTTTATGAAGAAAGAATATATAGGATACTTAGCCTGAATAAAGATATATTCTGAGAGACTTTGTCAGGAGGGGAAGAAGGGACACAGACTCGACCAGGTGAGGGTGCAGGTCGGCTCCGTGCTGCGTGATCTGCAGCAGGCTAACACCCACTCAGCACTTCAGCTGCACAAACTTACACTGTGCTCCCAGGTTGCTATGGCGATCAGTTGCACTCACAGGCCTGAAAGTGACTGGCAAACACCAAGAAGTGATATTGCTATTGCCCTCCCCAGTCAGGACAAAAGCCCCAGGCCCAAGCTCAGGCTTCATCCTTTTCCTGGCCTGGGGCATGTACCGTGGGCCACCTGATGTCTCTCACTGCTAATGACAGCCTGTGAAATTGCCCTGTTGTCCTTTGTCCTTGTTTAATTACAAAACAACTAATGCATCCATTATATGCCTTTCAGATGCAGACCTGTCTGGCAAGAGACTGCGCGTGTGCATGTGCGTGTGTGTGCGTGTACGTGTGCATGCGCGTGTGTTCACAGCTATGTGGACCTTAACTCTCATGATGTGCACTTTTCTTTACCGAACAATAAAACATCACAATCTTTGCATGCAGTAGACAAAGACCTCAAGTTGATCTCACCAGATGTAGGGTGGCCCCAGGAGGGAGGAGTGGCATAGTGTCTGGTTTGGTTTGATTTGGTTTTTCGACACAGGATATCACCCTGTAATCCATGCTGGCCTCAAACTCATGGCAATGGATCCTCCTGCTTCAGCCTCCCAAGTGCTAGGATTACAGACATCCACCTCCACGCTGGCTGTGTGGTAGTTTAACTGTCCCAGCCTATGGCCATGTCCTTGGGCCCAGCTCTTCCGTCCTGCACATGACACTAGAATGAACACGTGCCCACATTACCTTCTCTCCTGCTCCTACCCACATTTTGCTCCAGTGCCTCCCTCGCCTGAGACCCTCGCCCCTGCCCTGTCCCTGTTTCCCAACCTAGGTTTTCCCCAAGAAGCTGATGGAGCCTGTCTGTGCTTTCTGGAACTTCAGTACAAGGTGAGTTTCTGTTTCCAGGCTACTGAAATAAGGCAGTTTAAAAAAAAAAAAAAAAAAAAAAAAAAGACTAACTGGGCCGGAGATTTAGCTCAGTGGTTCCGGCGCCTGCCTTGCAAGTACAAGGTCCTGAGTTCGATCCCGGTAACCACATACAATGCTGGGCATGGTGACTCATGCCCACCAGCAATCAATACCACAGACCACAGTGCTGGGCATGGTGGCTCACGCCTGTAATCCCAGCACTCGGGAGGCAGAGACAGGAGGATTGCTGAGTTCCAGGCTTGCCTGGGCTCCATAGTGAGCTCAGGGCCAGCCTGAACTACAAAGTGAGACCCTGTCTCAAAAAAAAAAAAAAAAAAAAAGGACATTAACTCTCCTCACACTTAAGGCAGGATGTATGGAGGTTTACCCTGTAGACATAGTCACACAGGGGTGATCCCAGGGCCCACCTATCTACAGGACTAGCTGGGTGGGCAGGTGAATGTGTTATCCAGGAGGTAGTGAGCTCCCTGTCCCAGGAGGTATGTAAGGCAGGCAGCAGTTACTATGTGAGATGCCTAATAGGGCACTCCTCTGTGAAATGGGGCTTGATTTTGAGCCTATGTAAGGCTCACTGGAGGATCCAGGAGTTGGCTGAGCTCCCTGCTCTGGTTTTTAGCTGACTGAGTAGACACCACTCACAGCCACTTAGTCACCAGTGTCAGCAAGAAAGTTGGTCACTGGCCTCAGCTCCTCCTCCTGCCATCCCTGAAGGAAAAGTGCATTGACAGATGGGAAACAGGTCCACAGCAGGACAGGGCCTGGCCAAGGTCACACAGCTAGCGAGAGGTAGGGCAGCAGCGAGCCCAGAGGAAGCTCTGCTACCTGGCCCCACCCTGGCCCTGTGGCCACCCCAACTCAAAAGCCTTCTGCTTCCTCCTCGCCCCAAGCCCAGAGACAGGGGGCTCCTGGGCCACTACCGGCTGCTCTGTGCTCACCCGGTACCAGGACTCGACCGCGTGCTTCTGCAACCACAGCACCAACTTCGCTGTCCTGCTGCAGGTGTATGACGCCCAGGTGAGCGGGATCTTAGCCCAGAGAGCCCAAAGCCTGCGGTCCGGGTGCCGCAGAGGTCTCGGCTCTAGCTGAAGCGCTGGCCAGGTGAGGCCGGAAGCACGAGATCCCAGGGGATCCGCTCCCCGTGGAACATGGGTGGCTCCACTTCTGCCAAATCAGCCAGCTGGGGCCAGCTTAGGGTCAGCCCCAGGAAGCCCCCAAGCACCCATTTACCAAGCACTGCTATGTGCAGGCCTGGCCCTGGTGTCCCTGCTTCCCACCCGGCGGGGAAGAGGCCTGGGTGGGGCAGTGACAGGCCTTCTGTGTCCCTCCCTGCAGAGAGGCCCTGAGGAGGAGTCACTCCTGAGGACTCTCTCATTCGTGGGCTGTGGCGTGTCCTTCTGTGCCCTCGTCACCACCTTCTTGCTCTTCCTGGTGGCCGGGTGAGGACAGCTGCCAGCGCCGGGGCCCTGTGTTGTTCCTCTTGGGCCTCCACAACCCCTCCGACCGGTGTCTGTCCGGTTGGCCACAGGGACCGCACAAGGGGGCCTTGCCTTGGGGCGCCACCCAGCCTTAGCCCCCTTTCTCATCACCGGGACCCACAATTTAAGGTCAATCTGGCTCACGGCTTCCAGGATTCCATCCACAGCAGGCTCTAGGAAGGGAAGGTCTGGTGGAGAAAGCCGAGAGGGAGGAGCTGGGGAGGAGAGGCCCGCCGGGCCGCGCCTCCTCACAGCACTTTGCACTAGGACCCGGTCAGTGTGTCTGTTAATCCAACAGCGAATGCAACGCCTCCACGATCCACCACCTCTCCAAGACCCCCAACGCAGGTGCCTTACAGGGGCAGCGGTGCTGTCCCTGTCACCCACTCCTCTGCTGTCCAGGGTCTCCAGGTCGGAGCGGACCATGGTCCACAAGAACCTCACCTTCTCCCTGGCCTCTGCTGAGGGCTTCCTCATGGCCAGCGAGTGGGCAAAGGCCAACCAGGTGGGCAGCTAGTGAGGCAGGGCCCCAGGAAAGCACTGCGGCTGCTCTGGCTGTCTCTTCGCCAGGGAGGAGCAGGGCCCAGAGGGGCAGGCCCCGAAGGGCAGAGCCCAGGACCCACGCAGAGATCTCCCACTATCCCTGGGGGTTGCAATGCCAGTCGTGGCCGTGGGACCCAGGGCGGGACTGTGCTGGGAGCAGCCTCCATGGAGACCCCTGTCCGCAGGTGGCCTGTGTGGTCGTCACCGCCGCGATGCACCTTCTCTTCCTGGTTGCATTTTCCTGGATGCTGGTGGAGGGGCTGCTGCTCTGGAGCAAGGTTGTTGCCGTGCGCATGCGTCCCGGACCCCGGATGTGGATCTACTTCGCAACAGGCTGGGGTGAGGCCTGCGCCGCTCTGCGTTGACCTCTCTGTTTCTGACGCCCCCGTTCCCAACCTCACATGGCACCTGGCTACCCTCAGGATTGGGCCCACGCAGCCCTGCTTCCCAGACCTCTTGTTGTCTAGCAGAGTGCCTCTAGGAGACGCTGTGGGCTCCAGTTGGGGGTCTGGGGCTGGGTCCTGGAGAGAGGAATGGTGACATAGCCAGGCATGGTGGTACACACCTGTCATCCCAGCCTCTGGGAGGCTGAGGCAGGAGGGTGGCAAGTTCCGGCCCAGCCTGGGCAATTCAGTGAGTCACTGTCTTAAAATAATAAAACTTAAAATAGGCCTGAGGATGTAGCTCAGTGCAACAGCCCTGAGTTCAGTCCCAAGTGCAGGAGGTGAATGGCACAGCCTGATGCCACTCCTTCTCTCCCCAGGCGTGCCTGTGCTCATTGTGGCCATCACCCTGGCCACAAGCCGTGGTGACTACATGGCCTTGGGGCACTGCTGGCTCAATGTGCACACAGACATCATCTGGGCCTTCGCAGGGCCTGTGCTCTTCGTGCTGGCTGTGAGTAGGGAGCGGTTCTGGGCAGGGACACGTGAGGCCCGGGTCCTTGCACCCGCTGACCCCAGCTCTCCAGGCCAACACCTGCATCCTGGTCCGCGTGGTGATGGTCGCTGTGTCCAGTGCTCGCCGCCGCGCACGCATGCTGAACCCGCAGCTCGGCCTGCTGCAGCAGCTCGGCATCCAGATGTGGTGAGGCCGGACAGGGGGTCGGGGTGAAGTGGGGTACACAGGGCCAGCAGGCACTCCCATGGGGCTCATGGGTGTGAGCACGGGGTCTTGCTAGGGGTGTGGCTGTGCTCATAAAGGCTCAAGAGGGCTGGAGACTTGGTGCCAACTTCGCAGCACCTCGGGTGTCTGGGAAGGGAAAGCAGGTGGCAGAAGATGGTAGCAGCCCAAGTCCTGCCTGGGCAGGACACCCCCGTGCCATGCCCCACTCCACCCTCCACAGGGCCACGGCAAAGCCAGTGTTGGTCCTGCTGCCTGTCCTGGGCCTTACCTGGCTGGTTGGCATCCTGGTGCACTTTAGCCCAGCCTGGGCCTACGCCGCTGTGGGCCTCAATTCTCTCCAGGTACCTCCCGGCCCTGGCCTGTGGGTCCGTGGCCACTGTCTGGACTGCGCCAGGGCAAGGACAGTGGTGGGGAGCTGACTAGTAACCCGCGGTGACGCAGGGACCTTTGGGAAGCACCTGAGGAGCCCAGTGTCGTCTGGGGACCCAGATAGAGCCGGCAGTGACAGTCCTGGGAACAGGGGGGCTGGGAGGGAGGGTGCACCAGGCTGGCCTCCGCCCTGCCTCCCCCTGTGGCCTGGACAGCAGCGAAACCCGGATGTCAGTCCTGGGAGACAGGGCTGCGGTGGTGACAGCTCGGCTGGCTTGTTTCTGTCTCCCTATCTGCCTCTCTAGGAGGAAACTGAGGCCTCTTGCATGCACCTGCCCAAGGGCTCGGAGGGGGGAGGAGCAGCACTGGGCCAGATCCAGAGTCCCGCACAGCCCCGAGGTCTCTGCACCCCGCGGCGTCTCCCTTCCAGCCCTGGCCCTGGTGTTGCTCCCCTTGGTGTTTTGTGACCCTGGCTGGCTTTCTCCACCCAGTCACAGGGTAGTGGCATCTCGTTGCCATGGTGATCTGTCCAGCTCTTTGCCCTCAGCAATACATCACGGTGTGGGTCTTGGTGCCCACATCCTGCCTGTGCCCCCGGGTGGGCAGAGGTGTGGCCGTGGGTATGATGCACCCTCGCCACCCCCTCCAGCACCCTCCCTTCCCCTGGGGATTTCCCTCCCCTCTGGGCACTTCCTGGCTCCTCTGCTGTCCCCACCCTGCTGACCTCTGCCTCAGCTCTGCTCCGGTGCAGCCCCCAAGTAGGTGCCCTTGTTGCTGTCCCAGCCTGGCCTCTCCTGTCCCCTCCCAAACTGGGCAGGATCTCGGGACAGTGACCAGGGAGACTAGACTAGAGTTGGCTGGTGACTTAGTTTCCTTTGACTTCCTGTGCTGGGTCCTGTGGATGGAGAGCAAACGTCGCTTCTCTCGCCAGCTTTGGCTCGTGCCTATGTGGCAGGGAGAGTCTCACCATGAGTCTTGCACAAGACCTGGGCAGGTCTTGGTCTGAGGGAGAGACAGACCTGCTACCAGGGACAGCTTGGCGGGGGGAGGGGGAACCGAGGAGCTGCTTGTGGGGAGACGGAATGGAAACACCCTGTAGGGCTAAGACCTGCAGGCAGCACAGGGAGAGAGAAAAGAATATTTAAAGGCCGAGTATAATCCCAGCACTCTAGGAGGCCAAGGCAGGACGGTCCCAAGTTTGAGGCCAGACTAGGCAATTTGACAATTTAGTGAGATTCTATCTCAAGATAAAAAAAAAAAAAAGTTTAAAAGCCTGGGAGGTAGCAGTGCTCAGCGCAAAAGCCCTGGGTTCAATTCCAAGTGCGGAAAAAAAAAAAATAAATAAAAGTTTCAGGCCAAGGAACTTTGAGGGAAACTGAGGAGGAGGAAGGCTGGTGAGAAATAAGGTGTGGGTGGACCAGACCACACAAGACCCTCAGAGGTGTTACAGGGAGGCCGGTTGTCGCCACAGAGCTACTGGGAGCCGTGGAGGGTGCTAGGCAGTGCTGGTATAGCCAGGGCAGTGTGGAAAGATGTCTTTGTCCTAGTGAAAGGGAGGAACTGGGAGAGAGGGCAGTGCCAAGGCTGCAGGGAGGGCACAGGCTGGCTCTGGTGTCGTGGGCACAGGGTGAAGGCACCGTCTCAGTTGGTGCTGAAAACTGGAACCCCGTGCTCCAGCTTCCGGCCCTCAGGGGCCCTGTGCCCTTGTGGCCCCAGGCATGGCCTAGGCTTCAAATCCACCCGCTGGCCACGCTGCAGCTTGAGACCCACTCTTGTGTCCCCTACCCCAGAGTTAGTGTTCCTCTCCCTCCCATGGGGACAATGGCCACCCCACTCCCTGTGCACCTGCTGTGCGGGACCAGTAGGCGGCAGTCCTGAGGCCCTCATGTGCAGCACCTCTCATCCCGAGACGGGGAGTCGGCCTGTCTCCCTTTTCAGAAGACAAGGCCTTAGGGCATCGGAGGGTATCCCCTCCACCCCTGCAGGGTGTCCAGGCTGCAGTGACAGGCAGCGCGTTCGGAGCACAAGAGATGGAGGTCAGAGCGCCCCCTGCCGGCAGGGCTCGGCTGCGTCTCTGCTGTGTCTGGCTCACCAGCGGGGGGCGCCACAGCCCCAGGCAAGACGGCGGCGGGGCGGGATGGGGTGGCTGGGTGTCCCGACAGTGAGGCCTGCTCTGTCCCCAGGGGCCCTACATCTTCCTGGTCTACGCTGCCTGCAACAGCGAGGTGAGTCGAGGCCGCGGTCGCGGGGCCCGGGCCGGAGGGTCTCCCGCCTGACCAGGCGCTGTTCCGCAGGTGCGGAGTGCACTGCAGAGGGCGACAGAGAAGAAGGCGGCGCTGGCCGTGGCCCAAGGGGGACCCAATACACACACCTGTGCCTTCCAGACGCGCACCCAGGACTGCCCCGCAGCCTGGGGTCCTCCGCGAAGACACGTGGCTCTCAGAGGTCTGGCCTTACCACCCTGCCATGCCTCGGTTTCCTCAGCGTGCAGGAGGGGCCTAGAGGGCAATGACATACTCTGTCAACTTGTTTGAATAAAAGGAAAATGAGGCCTAGGAAACCCTGCAACCTTAAGGAAGGGCTTAGAAATTATTCGCTGAGTCGGACATGATGGTGCATCCCTGTAATTCCAGCCAACAGGAGGCTGAGGCCTGAACTATATATCCAGGTACTGGAAAGAAAGAAGAAAAGGAAGAGAGAGAGAAGGAAGGAGAAAGAAAGAGAAAGAAGGAAGGAGAGAGAAAAGAGGAAGGAAGGAAGAAAAAATGAAGGAGGAAGGAAGGAAGGAAAGAGAGGAGAAAGAAAGAAAGAAAGAAAGAAAGA
>PVIC010005590.1:0-57270 GCA_004025085.1 Thryonomys swinderianus | reverse complement strand
TCTTGGTTCTTTTCTTCTTTGCTTTTCCCCTTTTCTATTTAGTTTCTTGTTTGCCCCAATGAATTCACTCTCCTGGGTCTTGTGGGTATGGAATTTTCTGTGTTTTTTTCCAAGATGTTCTTTAGGATGTTTTGGAGTGCAGGTTTTGTGCTTGTGAAGTTTTTCAGGTGTTCTTTATCATGGAAGTATCTTATTTCCCTGTCTATTCTGAAAGATAGTTTTGCAGAATACAACAGTCTAGTTTGGAGGTTGTTTTTCTGCAATGCTTGAAATACTTCCCTCCACGCTCTCCTTGCACTGAGTGTTTGTGTTGAAAAGTCTGCTGTGATCCTAATTGGCTTCCCTTTGTAGGTGATTTTCTTCCTTTCTCTCACTGCTTTCAGTATTTCATTCTTTTGTTGTACATCTGGAACCTTGATAATTATGTGTCTAGGCGTAGATATTTTTATGTCATGGTGTTTTGGAGTCCGATAGGCCTCATTTATCTGTATATCTTTTTCTGTGAAGTCTTCTGTTTCTATCTCTGACAGTAGCTTTTTTATGTCTTTTACACTGTCTCCTGCTTCCTCAGTGACTCCAATCAGTCTTATGTCATTTTTCTTTGAGTCATCTAGAAGCTGTTGAATTGATTTCTCATGGTTCCTTGCTCTTTTCCATAGATTATACCTTTCCTGCTCGCTGGCTGCTATGCTGTCCTCTAGGTCTGAGATTTGGTTCTCTGCTTCATTCATCCTGCTGTGCAAGCTTACATTCTCCTTCATCATTCCCTGGAGATCTGCTTGAAGCTGTGTAAAAGGTTCCGTTGCTTCTGCTAACTTGGATTCTTCATCTCGCTGATCTCTTCTTTCATGATGTCTTTCACTGTGGACAGTTTTCCTGATCTCAGAGATGAGTTCTGATTTCCATTTTACTAGATCCGCTTTAGTTACCATCTCCAAGAGTCCTGGTGTTTGAGTTTCAGTTTGCCCTATTTCCCTTTTCTCTGAATTTCCCTGTGGTGGTGATCTTTGTGTCTGGTTTTTTGTGTATTTTCTCATTTCTACTCCTTCATTGTTATTAATGCTCTTCTTTGTCTGATGACAGAGCAATGTTTGTTGCAGGTCTCTTTCTATTATCTGGGGCCCTTTGGATGCAGCACTTTCCTGGGGGGTCCTCCTTGAATCTGTAATGACCCTTGAGAATTCTCACTCCTGACACATCATGGGAGGTATTTGAGCAGAACAATCACATCATGTTTGTTACCATAATACAATAAATGCCATTATCAGTATTAAACACAGTAAATAAGATAAAAAGGTTTGTTAGATTCTATTCTGGAGACTTTGAGCATATGAGTTACCTCTGTGTCTGACTCCTCGCTGCACAGCTCCGGGATACAGTGGGCTGGTGGGCGGGGCGGCCTTTAGTCCGCTGGAAATGGACAGCAGGGCCTGCAGCTGCAGGGTCCGTGCACCGCTCCCTCAGTCCTCCGGAAACGCACGGCGGGCTGCATTTTAAAAAAATAAACTAAGCAGACACTCATTGCCTTGCAAAGTAAACAGCATGGCAAATATTGGATGAATTTGTGAGTGAGGCAGTCTGCAAGGAAGAAAGAATACAAGTAGATATATTTGGGATCAGCATTATGAAAGCCAATCCTGATGTACAGTAGATGACAGGTCCCCTCAATCCCAAAATCATGCCATTTAGTAAATGAATCAGAACATTAATGATTTCTTACTGAGGAAATCAACCTTTGAATATTTTATCACAGATTTTTACAAGAAATGATGATCCTGAAACAAGACGACAGAATAGTAACCTGTTCTCACTAATGTTCCTGGTCCTTGGAATCATCTATTTTATTACATTTTTCCTACAGGTAAATGCCTTCATTTTTACTTTATTAATTTTGGGGGATTTGTGAATATTTGTATATTTTTCTTTTTAGTAAAATTGCTTGAATCACATTTTTGTGTCTTCTGATTTCCTTCGTTAACAATCACCTGTCTAATCCTCCTCCCCAGCTGGAAATGTTCGTGAAATCAGAAAGAATAGGTTGATTAACCTATTATAATGATTGAAAATCCAAGGTGGTGATTAAAAATGAAGTGGAGGTCATATGAGATTAAGTACTGCCAGACCGTTTAAATACTCAAATATTTTCCTGTATTCTATGCACAACAATACATCAGATTTTTGGAACAGGTCACACTGCTTTCAAATGGGTTTGGAAAGTTAATCAATCAATTACTTTTGTTAAAGGAAAAAGAACTCTTTTATTGATAGAAGAATGTCAATCCTCAAACCTTAGGAATGGTTTAGGGGTCATATTTGACAGGTTGCAAATAATTTGAAACTAAATTGCAAAGGGATGAAGTGCTAAAAAAGTTTAGTGTGATATTCCAGGATGGTTTTGGTGCTCACCCAAGTTTGAGTGTTACTTAGCCAAGTATCTTGTCACGTGTCCTTGTTGATATGGGTAATTCATACTGTCTAAGCTTCAATTTTTTTTTTTTTTGCTTTTTTTTTTTTTTTGAGACAGGGTCTCGCTTTGTAGTTCAGGCTGGCCCTGAGCTCACTATGGTGTCCAGGCAAGCCACCGCGAACTCAGCAATCCTCCTGTCCCTGCCTCCCGAGTGCTGGGATTACAGGCGTGAGCCACCACGCCCGGCACTGTGGTATGCGGTGTTGATTGTTGGTGGGCGTGTCTCCACGCCCAGCATTATATGTGGTTACTGGGAACCGAACTCAGGACCTTGTGCTTGCGAGGCAGGCACCGGAACCACTGACCTAACCCTCCGGCCCCTAAGCTTCAATTTTTTAAACATATGAAATAGGAATAATATTGCCTGTAAGTATTAAGAGGGCTTTGGTAACCAAATACTCATCCCAGTGTTAGTAAGCAGGCACAATCACTTGTTAAAGAATCCATGATTAACCACTGGCAGCTAAAACTATGAATAAGATTTTTCCTTTGGGCTGGAGGGTTAGCTCAGTGGTTCTGGCGCCTGCCTCTCAAGCACAAGGTCCTGAGTTCGATCTCCGGTTACCACATATAATGCTGGGCGTGGAGACTCACGCCCACCAGCAATCAATATCACATACCACAGTGCAGGGTGTGGTGGCTCACGCCTGTCATCCCAGCACTCAGGAGGCAGAGACAGGAGGATTGCTGAGTTCGCGGCGGCTTGCCTGGGCACCATAGTGAGCTCAGGGCCAGCCTGAACTACAAAGTGAGACCCTGTCTCAAAAGCAAAAAAAAAAAAAAGATTTTTCCTTTAACATACTATAAGTAAATTTTATTAGTAGAACATTATTTTGACATTCAAGATGTACAGAAAATTTTAAAAGGCTATTTCTTACAATCTTCTTGGGGAATCTAGTGTTACTAGAAGAAATAAACTCACTACATACTATATTGCTGTACCAACTCTTTCTGCCATGGACATTCAGAGCAGGTGTAGCCTGCGCAGTGCAGAGTTGGGTAAGGAACACAGAGGTAGTTAGGGTCTGAGCTGGTTCTTTCAGTTTTGACCATTTGGACAGGTGAGGTAAAGGAAGGAGAGCAGTGCAGCATGACGTCTGGAGTCTGAGCTTGTCTTTCCTGCTATGGCCTGGTTTACAAGAATGGTCAATGAAATCTAGGACCTCCAAAGTATAGAAATAGCACAGTGGCTAGAAAGGCTGGCCCAAAGACTCATTTTAGAAAGACATGAAGGAACTCCCGGAGGATGCAAGTTCAGACTCTGGGCTCTCATTCTGATGAGGACTGTCAGACCTCCATTCAAATTCTTGTTCTGTTGCTTTTTAGTTGTGGCCTCTAGCATCTCACTAGCCTTCCCTAAACTTCAGTTTCTTCTGCTAGAGCAATCACAGTGTTGTCATTTGATGAGACTATGTATGTAAGGCACTGTGTTGAGTAAGGTCAGGACTCGACAAAAATAACTGTGATGGCTCTCATGTGGGTAGGCCATGTCACCTTCCATTTGTCCCCATTGCAGAAACCCAATTGCAGTCATTTGCAAGTAAGTATAGGTACTGAGTAGTTTCCGTCTCAGTGTCAGTTATGTCTCTTGCCTCATGCATGGATGATATGCATTAGCAGACATTTATGTTGCATTCCAGCTTGGCTTTGAAGGCTGGATATTGTATACTTCACACTAACTGGCAGTCTGAGAGATCCATAGCCTTTGTGGCCTTGGAGTTACCTCGCTTCCTTTTCCAAGACCTCACAAGAGCTGTTGCTTTCTTTGCTTGTCTTTTTGCACTTCTTCTTTCATCCCTTATGGTAACACTCGACATGGTACTTGGAATGCCAAATGGGTGTTGCTGCCTGTCTCTATTCTTCAGATTCTGCAAGAAATTTGAGGCTGTTACCAGGAACCTTCCCCTTCTTAGGCATCACACAGCCATCCACTCTGCTTCCCAGGCCCTCATTTGGTAGGCCTTACTGTTAGCTGACACTTTTGACATTCCAGGGAGAAGGAAGAGCATGATCCTGCAGTGAGGATTCTGTTGTCCTTCCTCCCACATATGGCCTAGCTTGGGAGTAGGCCAGTCAAGTCTTACTGCATTCTTTCCCTGGAACTCTATTCTCCCTGTCCAAACCCAGAAGATTATAGCTTTGAAGGGTAAAGGTACAACAAAGAATGTTCTCTCAGCAAGCCTTCCACCTCCATCTGTTTCACTTCCAGACTTTGATTTTGTTTTTTTTTTGAGACAGGGTCTCACTTTGTAGTTCAAACTGGCCCTGAGCTTACTGTGTAGCCCAGGCAAGCCTCAAACTCAGCAATCCTCCTGTCTCTGCCTCCCAAGTGGTGGGATTACAGGCGTGAGGCACCACGCCCAGACAGACTTTGATTATTTTTTAAGAGAAAACAAGAATTATTTACTGTTCTCTGCATCACCATAAATACCTGTTTTTCAGATTATATTCCAGATCCTTGTTTGAGTTTGAACAGCACCCTTTCACTGTCACAGTTAGGTAACACATGAGGTAGCCCCGAGTTTCCAGTCTCCCCTGTCTTGGGAATAGACCAGCTTCCTGATAGACCACTATTTACTGAGGAAACAAGCAAGGCTGTGAGTAGGGAATCAAGAAACGTATTTCCAGTAAATCCATGGCCAGCCAATTAAAGTGGCAGTGTCAGTTTCAAAGCTCAGCCCTCTGAGCCTCATATTTCTCTTCCTTTGTACCTTGCTTCATAGTGTATGGCCACAAAACAGAAAATTCCAGAAGGTTAAGCTCACTTCTGTTATTTAACTGGTGACCGAGTTTGTGATGCATCTATTGCCACATTCTCTTTTTTTCACAGGGCTTCACATTTGGCAAAGCTGGAGAGATTCTCACGAGGAGGCTCCGCTACCAGGTATTCAAGTCCATGCTGAGACAGGTATGTCTTCAGGATTGAGTCCTGGGATGAGCCGGACTACATAGGGGAGTGCAGGCTATGGGGGAGCTTGGTCAGGTTCCCTGGACTCAGATCCTACACAGTGTTGGTGGCCCCATAGTCTCATCTCAGAGATGGGACAGAACCATCTCCAGGTGTATTCTGGTACTTCTGTGTGTTCATCTTGAATCCTTGTTCAGTTTCTCTTTTCTAGTGTCTCTCTTCCAGTGCTTTAAAATTTTCAATCTTAAACATCAGTTTCACTCTTTACCTACTTTTGCCTATATCAGAAAGGACAGACAGCCTCTCTCTAAAATCTTTGCTGATTCTTCTGTCTGTTTAATATTCGAGCAGTAGGTTCGCTTCATCATTCTGAAGTTTATCTTAAACCACATCTCTCTGCCTTAATCTGCAAAGGGTAAAGTCTAGAACCTTTACAACTCCCAAAATACCAATGCATGGTACTCCCTGCCACCCGTCTTTTTGATTTCATCTCTAAAACTTCAGCCATATTCCCCATATGGTAACTCACTGCACAGATACAAGAAAAGAAAGTCATGGCAGCCACATGAGACCAGAAATCTGTCCAGAGGAAGAAGCACTTTCACGAGTGCAGTTTCTTTTGAGGCCAGCAGCACCTGCAAGACTTCTGTGCTGGCAGATGAACAGGGCCACAGGGCCTTCTTGTGGGCTGCTGCTTCCTCCCCACATTCTCATTTGGGCTTTGTTCATAGTGTTTTTTTTTTTTGTCCAACACTGAGAAATCATGCTTGGAAAAGAGTAGGCACTCAAAGGTTTTTGTTTTGCTTTTTTTTAAACTAGATGATCTATTTTTGTGTTTTGTATATTAAAGTCCTTTTCTTATCTGTTGAATGTCACATCCTGAAAGCTAAATGAAGGCCATAGAACTGACCTGGTCATTTTATTCCTGGAACCGAGTCTCATGAACAGGACTGTAAAGTAATAAAGATCTCTTTTCTACCACAGGATATGAGCTGGTTTGACAACCCTAAGAACAGCACAGGAGCACTGACTACCAGACTTGCCAACGATGCTTCTCAAGTGAAAGGGGTCTGTACCATGTTTCTGTTTGTAATTCATGTACTTGGTCATTTTGTACCTCAGCATCTGATTATAGATGTTAGCATCATGATGAAAATGTAAAATAAAAAGGATCAGATCTGATACTTATATATACCATTTCATGATGAATATATTTTTTTGTATTGTACACATATACTACTGATAAAATAATAAAAGATTCACAATAAGTATAAAAATAATAAAAGATTTACAATAAGTATAAAAGATACCAACCCCAAATATATTTTGTTTAATAACAAAAATATTAATAATTTAAACATTATTTACTAAATAGTATAACTTACAAGTTATCTTTTACTATTAGTATGTTATTCATAGTATTAATAGGATGCAAGTAAAAGAATGGGTATTTAGTAAAACTTATTGTCAGAATTTCATTCAGGATCAGTCTGTGTTGGAGCTCAGTCAACAGAAAATTATAACTGCTACACAGGAAAGCATATCTGGCTGCTGTCACACAGTTTAGGACTATTGCAGTTCAGAAGAAAGGGCAAAGTATTGCTGAGATTGTTGAAGCAATTGAAAAGCATATAGAAAAGTAAGGGTAGTGGGAAAACACCATGTTTATATGACATTGAAGTAGCTGAATCCTGCTAAACATAAACCAGAAGAAAATGTAACTCATGGGTTCTGTCATTTTATTTTGATATGTAGTCTGAGTTCTTCAGGGAAATAAAGAAAAAAGTCATGCAGAAGAAACAACATATTTTTAAAACTTTTCTCTGGAAGAAAATGGCTGAAGTAATATATTCATAATTTTAAAAAGAAATTGAGACAGTAAGCCTGCTTGGGGGCCAGGGATTTAGCTCTGGTGCCAACCCTGCCTTGCAAGTGCAGAGCCCTGAGTTTGACCCCTGGTTCCTCCTCCAGCCCTGGTACTGTACTCTCTTTTAATTTAGTGTATATGAAAGCCACTGGGAATGATGGGGTCTTTTCTCCACTAAGTATTAATGTAGTGATTGTATTAGAAACATCAAGTCAATATGCAGCGTGTATGATGCTAAAAGGCTTCTGTCCCAGGATTTGGAGTGGAGAGCTGTAGTTATTAATCAGTGTACCCGCTCAGAATGGGGTGAAGGAGCTGAGTGTTTCCCAGGCAGTAGAAACATGATGCACTGAATTCCACAATGGCAGACTGAGTGGACTTTGTGTACTGCCTGCTGATGTGATTACTGGAGCTTCTGAAAGCTGTGATCAGACTTCTACTGACCTTCAAATCGGAAATGCCAGTTTAATAGAAGTTACATTTCCCAAGTATCAATTCTATTATTTATAAATCCAAGTTAAAAATAAATATTTTAGGGCCGGGGTTTTAGCTCAGTGGTTCCAGCGCTTGCCTAGCAAATGCAAGGTCCCTGGTTTGATCCCAGTAACCATGTACAATAATACTTAGCACAGTGACTTAGGGCTATGAGCAATCAGTGCCACATACCACAGTGCTGGATGTGGTGACTCACACCTATGATCCCAGCATTTGGGAGGCAGAGGCAGGAGGATTGCTGAGTTCGTGGCTTGCCTGGGCTACATAGTGAGCTCAGGACCAACCTGAATTACAAAGTGAGACCCTGTCTCAAAGTATAAACATACATACATATGTACATGCATACTTTTCAAAATATTTCAAATAGGCCTAGCTATGCTTTTGAGGATTCCTATCATTTTTGGCTTACTATAACTGTCACTTTTACTTCCTTTAGCGATTATCCTATGACAAATTACGATGTTCTTGGTATTTAAAAATTAGAAAAGATAGAAATATGTAATTGAACTCCAGAATGTTGATCTTTTAATTTCAGTATTTGTTCAGAAGACATGTTTCTTCACTTTCAAAATCTACTAAGAGTGCTAAAGTAGATCAAGTAGACTTTTACAAAAGCAAATTGTCATGGTCCTTAAGAATACATAAGCATAGATTTTAACTGCAATATAAAATGTGACTTTGTTTCTTTTTTTAGGCAATAGGTTCCAGGCTTGGTATAATTACCCAGAATATAGCAAATCTCGGGACAGGAATTATTATTTCCTTCATTTATGGCTGGCAATTAACACTTTTACTCTTAGCCATTGTGCCTATCATTGCAATAGCAGGATTTTTTCAAATGAAACTATTTTCTGGACAAGCTCATAAAGATAAGAAAGAACTGGAAGTGTCTGGGAAGGTAAGGTAAAGAAAATAAATTTAAATCAGTCTTTCTTCATTATTTCCTCATACTTATGACTTTCTGAGAATATTTTTATAACCACTCTGCAAAACAATAGTTTTTTTCTTTATTCTGTAGATTTGAAGGTGAAGAGAAGTAGCACACACGTCCTTAGCTTAACGTGTCAACTTGATTTGAATAGGCTTTTCCCATTTCAGGCCATTGTCTTCAAATTCTTCTCTTTTCCATTATTAATGTAATGACTCTGAAAAATAATTTTGATTATTTAGCATCAAATATAACAAATGAATATAAAATTATATCTCTGTTGTGTTAAAGATGTAGTTCAAGTACATTATCAAACACCTTTAATCCCTACTACTAGGGATACTGAAACAGAAAGGGATCATAGTTGGAAGCCATCCTGGGAAAAACTAAGGAGGCACAGTCTCCTTTATAAAGAAATACTATTGGTATTGTAATTGAGTGGTAAAGTAGTCCCTTAGCATGTGTGAAGCTCTTGGTTCAGTCCCCCACCACACTCCCAAATGTGTATGCCTAGCCTAGAAAGAACAACATAAGCTAATGGATAAGGTACACCAACATGTAATCTCATTTTACCTTTTTAAAAATCAACATTTCATTTCCAGAATATTATTGAGTTGTCACAAATGACAGTTAAAAAGAGAAAATTGCAAATAATCACATTTTTATAAAAATATAAAATACCTGTTAGAATTTAAATCTATATATTGAAGAGCAAGAGCACTGCAAATGATATACCATTCTGGTTACTTTTTTCTATACAGGGATTCAACTTGGGACCTTAGACTTGTGAGGCAGGCACCAGAACCACTGAGCTAAATTCCTGGCCTAACGTACCATTCTGAATCTTGAGGTTAATTTTGTGAAGCAGTATACAGATGTGTGGCTTTGGGCAGTTGCTCTCAACCCTTGAAACAGGAGGTCTTTCTGTAATGAGGGGAAGACTGAATTAGTTGATTTTTCCTTCCAAATCTAAAATTTAGTTGGGTAAATTAATGCCTTATTCCATGGAGGAGGTGCTCAAATGATAAAAATGTAACAAATTTTACTAGCCTGTTTTGCAGAACTCAGGTTTATTGTTCTTCTCTACCACTTCTTGGTCCATGCTCTCTTACAGATCGCTACTGAAGCAATAGAAAACTTCCGAACTGTTGTTTCTTTGACTCAGGAACAGAAATTTGAACATATGTATGAACAAAGTTTGCAGGTACCATACAGGTAATAACAACTGAGGAGTCGGAGAAGAGTGTGAAGTGTTTTCAGTTATTGGATTTGTCTTTAGAAGGATTACTTTGCAAGGCCGATAGGACATTAGTGAAGATAGTACTAGAAGGGAACCAATTCGAGAAACCTAAACTAAGGCAGGTGCATCTCTAAGGGAGAACATGGAACAGTGAGTAGCACATGATGAACAGTTGGGGAAAGGATCAAGAGAATGACCTTGTGTCATCCATATGGATAATGACCTTAGGATCTGCTCTGGTTGGGATGTGAGCCCTTTTGTATCATGCAAATTGAACTGTCAGTGCACCTGGAAGGGTGATGTTGCCAGAGTGTACCCTTTCTTCCCTTCTCCCCCTGCAGAGAGCTTGTGTTCTTCCTCAGCAGTCGTCCCAGTGAGAGAGGTGGGGTGAACATGAGCAAACTCAACCTTTGAGTCTGTTTCCTCTCTATTTTACTAGAGAGCCACTTTATGGATGGGTTTCAGATGTTTCGGTGACCTAGGGCTTTCTTTGCCTGAAGTTTTAATCTCAGATTTTGCTATATGACAGAGATGAGGAGTAAGGGGATATGACTGAGGCAGAAAGAAGCTCAGAGGGTTGCACATTCACCAACCTGCTGCTACCCACACAGCTGTATCGCTGTGTTGCATAACCCCCAGAAGACTTAGACTCTCAATTCCTCAAAAAAATACCTTTTCTAATTCCCCCAAAAGACTAAAATCCTTTGTTTCCACAACATGTTTTTCATAAAGTAATTATGAATTATCTCTATTTCACAGATAATTACATAGTTCAACTCTTAGATCCCCAAGAGCAGGAACTTCCTATCTGTGTTATGCAGCGTGGCCTCATTCCTCTGTTGTACTAAGTTATCATGTGTTGCTGTGTATTGTGTAAAGAATGAACATTGACAGTGTAGAATATGTGCTCTATGTCTAGTTGTTGGGAAAAAAAGATGGAACTTTCATTTACTAATATGTAACAAGCTATGCAGAGAATTAGGTTCCCATAACATCAACACACTGGCGCAATTAGTCCTTCATTAAAGGTAAGTGCACAGAGGATCAGACATTAGTGACATGACTCAATTCATACAACTAGAAGTAAAATGACAATTGAATTTATTCTTTGGGAGTAAAATCAGTTTTCATATGTTAAAATTCTGGACCCTGCCAAGTTAGGAAAATTTGCATTTTAAGGACCAAGAAATGAAAGCAAGTTTTCAAATATCTTGTTCACAGAAACTCTTTGAAGAAAGCACAGATCTTTGGAGTCACATTTTCCTTCACCCAGGCCATGATGGCATTTTCCTATGCTGCTTGCTTCCGATTTGGTGCCTTCTTAGTAGCACAAAGTCTCATGGATTTTGAAAGTGTCCTGTTGTAAGTACTGGGCTAATACTGACAATTTAACTCTGAAAAAATAAGCCTGTGATGAAGGTGGCTCCTATGAAGAGATATTAATGGTTGAGAAAGCAGCATTTTGCCTTTGGGTTTCTGTGTGTTTCTGTGGAAGCATTTGTTCCTCAGTAACATTTGTACTCCAGTGCTGACTGACACATACCTGACCTTTCTGAATTTGTGACTGGGTGGGTAACTCAACTCAGGAGTCTCCAAGAGGCATTAGTATTAAGAAAGAAGCATGACCTTGAACAATGAATCTGATGGCTCCTTCTAAATAGCTTTCCAGTTGGGCAGCTAAGAGGAAGAGGTAGTGCCCTGTGCTCCTTCAAACCTGGGAGCTCCCAGGGTAAAGAGACTGAAGAAATAAAAATATAACAAACAAAATTAAATTGGGAGGGCCAGAGGGTTAGCTCAGTGGTTCCGGCGCCTGCCTCGCAAGTGCAAGGACCTGAGTTCGATCCCCGGTAACCACATATAATGCTGGGCGTGGAGACTCATGCCCATCAACAATCAACACCGCATACCACAATGCCGGACATGGTGGCTCACGCTTGTAATTCCAGCACTCAGGAGGTAGAGACAGGAGGATTGCTGAGTTCGCGGCGGCTTGCCTGGGCACCATAGTGAGCTCAGGGCCAGCCTGAACTACAAAAATTAAATTGGGAAATCGTTATTGGAATAGACTTGTACTGCAGCCTGGAGATGTAAGGCTTGAGCTAAATTATACTTTATAAGTATCCAAGTATGTAGTTTGATAGTGAAAAAGTATGATCTCTTTGGTTTTTTTGGAATAGGTACAAATCTGCCTTTTTTTTTTTTGAGACAGGGTCTCGCTTTGTAGTCCAGGCTGGCCCTGAGCTCACTATGTAGCTCAGGCAAGCCTCGAACTCAGCAATCCTTCTGCCTCTGCCTCCCGAGTGCTGGGATTACAGGCGTGAGCCACCATGCCCGGCACTGTGGTATGTGGTATGATGGCTGGTGGACGTGAGTCACCACACCCAGCATTGTATGTGGTCACTGGGATTGAACTCAGGACCTTGCCTTGCGAGGCAGGTGCTAGAACCACTGAGCTAAATCTCTGGACCCAAATCTGCCTTTTGTTTTTGTTTTTGTTTTTTTTTTTTGTTTTTTTTGAGACAGGGTCTCGCATTGTAGTTCAGGCTGGCCCTGAGTTCACTATGGTGCCCAGGCAAGCCACTGCGAACTCAGCCATCCTCCTGTTTCTGCCTCCCGAGTGCTGGGATGACAGGCGTGAGCCACCACGTCCGGCATTGTGGTATGTGGTGTTGATTGTTGGTGGGCGTGTCTCCACGCCCAGCATTATATGTGGTTACCGGGGATCGAACTCAGGACCTTGCGCTTGCGAGGCAGGCGCTGGAACCACTGAGCTAACCCTCCAGCCCCAAATCTGCCTTTTGTTAACAGACGTAATTAACAGCAATACTGTTTTACATTGAACCCAGAGTCACAGAGTATGTGTTAGTATATGATCTCTGTGATATTTAAACACTCACTCATGCATTATATTTCAGGATGGCCGTAACAAAAGGTATATCTGACAAATTGTACTCAGGCTCTATTCATTATGATATCAGAAAGTCTGACATAGGGTCGGAGATTTAGCTCAGTGGTTCTGGCGCCTGCCTCGCAAGCACAAGGTCCTGAGTTTGATCCCGGTAACCACATACAATGCTGGGTGTGGTGACTCACGCCCACTAGCCATCAATACCACATATCACAGTGCCGGGCGTGGTGGCTCACACCTGTAATCCCAGCACTCGGGAGGCAGAGACAGGAGGATTGCTGAGTTCGAGGTTTGCCTGGGCTACATAGTGAGCTGAGGGCCAGCCTGAACTACAAAGCGAGACCCTGTCTCAAAAAAAAAAAAAAAAAAAGTCAGGCATAATGGGCATTAAGACTTTGATTGGGTAATTATTTTGCATATTGGTTTATTCTAAGTCTTTGAATTGGTGAACATTGCTATCACTTTGACATTTTGCTTTGCAAAAATCAATCTTTCAAGTAAATAAAGGAAAGAGGGAGACACTTCTGAAGAGGAGTCCAACTGAAAAAGGTCCCACAGAAGGACAAAACCATCTGTGTGATTTATTCACAGATAAGTTAAAAAAAACTAATCTGCAAATCTGCTTTAATACACATGTAGAGACCAGAGGGAAGAAAGTGATGGATTCCCAATATTCTGGGAGAGCTGACTAGTGTTATGTCAGTTCCAGACCTAGTGTTTGTTTATTTGTTTGAGACAGAGTCTCACTTTGTAGTTCAGGCTGGCCCTGAACTCACTATGTACCCCAGACAAGCCTGGAACTCAGTAGTCCTTCTGCCTCTGCCTCCCGAGTGCTGGTATTGCAGGCTTGAGCCACCACACCCGGCACTGTGATATGTGGTACTGATTGCTGGTGGGTGTAAGTCATCACACCTGGTATTGTTGTATGTGGTTACTGGAAATTGAACCAGGGACCTTGTACCTGCTAGGCAGGCACCGGAAGCACTGAGTTAAATCTCCAGCCCAGACCTAGTATTTAAAGAAATGTGTCAGTAATCATGTCCGGAAAATAGTGAAAGGAGTTATCAAAGAAGAAGTGGTTTTTTGAACAGTGTTCAAGTACTTGAAAGGCTGTCAAATGAAAAGGAAGGTTTTTCTTCTGTGTGAAAAAAAGAAAACCTTTTAATGGTATATTTAGGCACACTTGCTATTTTCAAAAACAGATCATTACAGCTAATTTATAAGTCCAAATTCAAAGAGATAGGGACACTGTTTTTCAACTCCTTGACAGTATCAGGCCCGTAGAGTCTCCTGTCAGAGGTGACAAATACAAATGAAAGCAACACAATAACCTGGGTGCTCAAGGGACACTCTTCCAGCTGCCTAGTCAGATTTTCTAAGAATCTGTTGTCCTTCCAACAGCATTGACTAACTGTGGATTGCCACATAGTGTTGTGTAACCTTGAGCTACAGTGATGCATGCAGCGTGTTGCCTGTTTTACCAACAAATCTATTGGTTAGTTCTGCTGATGGGGTTCTGCATAGTGGGTCTCAATGGGGCTCACTAGCGTGACTTCAGTGAAGTCCAACACAGCCAGAGATGAGTGGGACATGGAGGGTACGAGAGCGAACAATACGTTCAGGCCCTTTTGAGTCATAGGCTTGGCACTGGCAACAGAGACTTCCACCATATCCTGTGGAACACAGTTACAAGCCAATTCACATGCAGAGGCTGGAAAACAAACTCCATTTCTTAAACAGGAGGGCAGTGAGTGGAGGGTTACTAAGAGGTGAAAGGGCAATGTTTTGCAATCAGTGTATCATAGAGATGCACTTATAAGGAAGATGTTTTTAACTTCTGTTTTATAATTATCTCAGGCAGTGCTCCCTGGTTGAGGAAGTGTCTGCTTGCTAGCTGTGCAGCCATAACTGTGTGTGTTTGTCTTCTGTTCTCTAGGGTATTTTCAGCCATTGTCTTTGGTGCCATGGCAGTCGGGCAGGTCAGTTCATTTGCACCAGACTATGCCAAAGCTAAAGTGTCAGCCTCCCACATTATCATGATCATTGACAAAGTCCCTGCCATTGACAGCTACAGCTTGGAAGGCCTGAAGCCGGTGGGTTCAATGCTTCTCCTTTATAATCTGTTCCCAAGCTCCTAAATGAAAGTATTCAATGAAGATATTTAATTAAATGTGTGCAATTTGTTTTGCTTTGTTTGTTTTTGTTTTTTCCTTGTAGTAGGCTTTGAAGCCAGGGCCTTCATGCTGAGCTATATCCCCAGTCCCCTGTCTCCTTTAAAAATAAATGTATCATTCTCAGACCAGTCTTTCTATATTGATAATTCGCTCAGGCTGGGCTTGAATTTGCTACCCCTGAGTTAGCCTCCCTAAGTGTCAGAATCACTATGCATCATACTATGTATCACACCTAGTTACAGGTACTCACATTCTTCCCTTTTTTCTTTCTTTCTTTCTTCCTTCCATTGCACTGAGCTACACCCCCAGCAATTTCTTTTGAGAAGGTGTTTTGCTAAACTGATAATTTTCCAAGTTTCTAGCTCATTTTATTGCAGTGAGCACCCCATAGTTATGCATAAAAAGTTGCAGGGCCAGAAATGCACGCTTTATATCCAAATCCTTTATTATTCTGGTGTTCTAATACTAACGTTACTCAATTTAAGGGAGTACAGATTCATAACAATTGTGTATTTGCAATACGTGGACAATCCCTGTTACAAAGTAGTGACACTTTTAGATCTTACTAAATTCTAACACTTGGAAATGGCACGTGATTCTAATAGGAGTTCATTACCTTTTGAAACCTTGTGGCAAAAGGAGTTTATGCTTTGTTGCATTTCAATCGTCAAACCCTGTTATTATTCTCATTTTAGAATACATTGGAAGGAAATGTGACCTTCAGTAATGTTGTGTTCAACTACCCCACCCGACCAGACATCCCCGTGCTTCAGGGCCTGAGCCTCCAGGTGAAGAAGGGCCAGACACTGGCACTGGTGGGCAGCAGTGGCTGTGGGAAGAGCACGGTGGTCCAGCTCCTCGAGCGATTCTATGATACACTGTCTGGAAAAGTGGTAAGCACACTCTCACATTTAGCTCATCTCAGGCTTTTCATAGTCAAAAGGCCTGGCAGTGGTTCATTCCCTCCTCCAGCCATTGTTTTTCAATCCTTTAAGGAATAACCTTTTTGCAAGTGCTTTGTTATCGTAAGTCTCTCTTGTTGTGATTAAGTATCATGTGACATCAAAGAGTCAACAAAAGTGAAAAAGCTAGAAAGACAGTGGGTGCCAGGTAAACAAATGAAATGAAAGGTGAGGATAGGTTGGGTATCAAGAAAGAGAAAATGGCCAGAAAGAACAAATACTATGGAGAGACTGGGTAAGGTGAAGAGGAAGCAGGTGTTATAGTCTCTAGAAATTAATGGGCTCTTTCTCAAGTTTTATACTCTCAGCAAGGTAAGCATTTTGTCACAGAGAAAGAGGTAATACCATTGATGGAGAAAGAGCATTGAAACATCCTGCAAGGAAAAAACAAAAGCATTATCAACACATGTGAGGAGCACATAAAGAAGAAGAGCACATGGAAGATTGCTCTTTTGCTTTCTGAGCTGAAACAACAAGTGAAGAATTAGAACTATTCATTCAGCAAAACTTTGGATAAGGGGACTGTGTTTGGTGCCAAATAGGAGGTGGAAGTCTTTAAGGGAGTAATAAATTTGCACAGTTGTAGCAAAGCATAGGAAAAGAGGCAAACTAGGAGGGAACAGAACTTAGAGTAACAAATTTTCATGATTTAGACGTTTGGTATTGGTTATACTTGGAAGTAATACGGAAAATACTGAACAACAGGAGTGGTATGGTCACCGATGAACAGATCGATACCCACTACTTCCACGAAGACCCTGGTTGCAAGAATGATTGGGATGGAAAGAGAATTTCCAACTTGTGGCCTTTTAAGATTCCCCATAGAAACTGCCTAGAGATAACTCTAAATTTACTCGGATTCTACATTAATTCTTAGAAAAACCTTTTACCTTGTTTTTTATTCCTCTAATTTAAGTTTTCTAAAACTCTTACTCTGTGCTTGAATTTTGTGGTTGAAGTTTGAACATAGGAAGCTAAATGAAGTTCTCAGTGACATTTGCAAAAATTAGAGGAGGAAATGTTAACTTTGGACTGTGACTAGGGTCCTTAACAGACTTTAAGCAATACATTAAATATCCTACATTGATTTGTAAGATAATGTTATGGTTTAGATCTAAACTGGTCACCAAACATCTCTTGTATTTAAGGTGACTGGACCATGGTGGTGGTATACTGATCCACAGATTCATCTACTGATGGATTTAGGGGCTGAACAAACTGTTAGGAGGTGGGGCCTGGTTGGAGGTGGGTCACTGGGCACATGACCTTGGAGAGTGTATTCTTGTCTTGCTTTTCTCTCTCTCTCTTTCTCTGTCTCTCTCCCTTCTTCCCTCCCTCTCTCTTTTCTCTCTCACTCTCCTTCTTTCTTTCTCTGTCTCTGCTTCCTGATTGCTGTGGGTTGAAATGCTTTTCATCATTACACCCTTCCACTATGCCATTTCTGCCTTGGAGAAACCAACTAGGGACTGAATCCTGTGGATGCTGTGACCCAAAGTAAATCTCTCCTCATCTAAACTGTGAATGCCCAGTACTGGAAAGCTGAATCACATAGGCATGGTGTCTGCTCTCGAAGGCTGTAACTGAGGAAATGCATTAAAGAAGTTAATCTAGGGGGCCGGAGATTTAGCTCAGTGGTTCCAGCACTTGCCTTGCATGTGCAAGGTGCTGAGTTTGAACGCCTGTCACCACATACAATGCTGGGCATGGTGACTCACACCCACCAGCAATCAATACCACATACCACAGTGCCAGGAGTGGTGGCTCACGCCTGTAATCCCAGCACTAGGATGGCAGAGGCAGGAGGATTGCTGAGTTGGAGGCTTGCCTGAGCTACATAGTGAGCTCAGGGCCAGCCTGAACTACAAAATGAGGCCCTGTCTCAAAAAAAAAAAAAAAAAAAAAAAAGTTAGTCCTAGCTAGGTGTGCTGGTGCATGTTTGTAACTAGCACTTGGGAAGCTGAAGTAGGATTGCTGTGAGTTTGAGAAGAGTCTGGGCTACACAGTGAGTTTAAAACCACCCTGAATTACATAGTGAGAGTCTGTTTTAAAACAGCTACAACAGTAAAAGATAGTTCGAGTTTTTTCTTAAAAGACAATAGGATCTGGGGGTTGAACAGAGGAGATGGCAGTCTGTGGGCTATGATTAACACCAGATTCAATCCCACTGCAGCAGATAGGCCAGTCCAGCTGAAAGGAGGGATTTCTAAGACTAGTGGTTCTCAGACTTATCTTAATTGTAATCTATAATACATTTTAAAATCTCACAACCCCCTAGTGAATTCAGTCATTTTTCAGTAAAGATAACCTGGTGACAATAAAATGTTGAGTTTGAAAATAATAAACAATAAAATCATTATACTGAAGAAAGTATTCATACTCTTTTCTCCCAAATAAGACCTAGCTGGAAAATAATGAGCCTTGAAAGCTAGAGATGAAATGTGCCAGCCCCATCTGCCTGTCTGGACTCACTTGCCTTCACTGTTTTCTTGCTTGGTGGCTATTTTGTCAGGCAAGTGAGGCAGGGAGAGGCTGACGGGGGCTGGAATTTTTGGTCTCTAGCCTTTCAAGGCTCATTATTTTCCAGGTAGGTCTTACATTTGGGGAAGCAAACACACCAACACAAAGCAGCATACAGTTTAAAACATAGGTAGTACTGTTTATACTTCATTTAAGAAACAGAAATGATTATAGATATTTCAAGTAGGTAAGAATTTAATGAAAGGAGTAGGGTGCTTAATTCTTTGAAAGGACTAGAAAAGTGGGAAGTATAGGGAGTATACTTTCTTCCAGATTTCTAAATCACAGCACAGCTGCTGTGATCTTGTGACCAGGAAGTTACAAAATATTACACTGTTCCAAATCAAAAGATGCAAGGCTAGAGTCTGGCCATTGTGGAAACTCCTGTGAGCTCTAACAACTGGGTTGTCTAAGGACTACCGTAAAGGGGGTGTGGCCTCTTCCTTCCACATTTCTCAAAGTCCTTTTGCCACATAGCACCTAACTTACTTCTGGAAGCAAGGCAGCCTGGGAAGACTCCTTTTGGCTGTCTAGTTCTTTGATGCATAGAAGGGTAGAGACAGAAGTAAATGAAGATGAATGCTGAGTACATAGGAGAGTAACCATCTCAAGACAACAGTGGTGACACATTGAAAACAAACTCTTCATTTATTACAGGAAGAGCCATTACCTGACATTGTGCACATAAAACCTGCAGTGATATCACTGCAGTGTATTATTTCAGAATATATACACGTGGAGTATTATATATTTAAAATTTGAATAATTTTGCTCATAAGAGCAACTGCTCTTTGATCTACTTTATGTTCTAATCTTCTAACTATGCTTCCCTTAAAGAAAGAAAGTATTCTTCGATGCATACAGGTTTTCAGTAGCTATAGATTATTGTGTACAATGCAGGTAAAAGGAGATTTGAGGTATTATTGCATGCAGTGTCATGAAGAAATGCACTAACATGTACTGTCATCATTTAGTCTTGCCTGTGATCACATTAAACAGTACGTGTTTTTCTCCAGGAGGTACAACTCTAGAACTTTTTTCCTTTCCTCAGTACTCCATTTCTGAAGCATAGTGTTCCATCTAAAAAGATTTGCTATTTAGCCATATATTAAAATTATTTTTTAACTGCCTCTGCCCTGAATATTGCATCTTCACTTTTGACACCATTAGAATCCTAGAGCATAGATGCTCAGTGTAGTCTCCATAACATCAGATTTTGGTCTGTGCTTTCCACCCATGCACTGTCAGCTTCACAAGGAGAAGCTATGTTCTTCCTTCAAAGATCAAACTTCCCTCTGATCAGGTGTCTCCCAGGAGCCCAAAGAGGTACCCATGACACAGAGAATGTGTATGTCTCACTGCAGATATTCCTCACAAAATGGCTGAGTCCAGTTCATGGAACTAGGCCATTAAATGAATGGCCACTAACTGAGAAACTGCATATAATATATGTATTACAATATTCCAAGCAAAGAAATAGTAGAAAACTCCAACTGGATGACTACTTTTGTTTGCAAAACTCTTACATGCAAAACTTTTACTGTGATGTACAACTGAGCATAAAACTACAGTACTATACAGTACAGTCAGCAAAATTACAGTATCGTGTAAACAGAGTACTGAATAAAAAAGACATTGAGGATCTATCAACAAGATGTACAGAACTGTACATCACAGCAACAAAAAAGACAGATCATAAGTCTGAACAATCATAGGCTAAATTAAATAGGCTTAAGAAGGGACACTTGTCCCATTGTATTCTGCAGACTATGAGATGTGCTTAAAGCTGAATTATTAGCGTGATCTTCACAGGTCATGAACAGCTCTGCCATGTGAATGGTGGAAAACTCTGAAAATTAATGTATTGAGCTAGATTGATCAGACAGTTAATTTTCTTCATCAGCAAGGATGTGAGGGGCCTTCCCCTAAGCAGCTGCTTGGCCATCAGGGAGACTTCTTTTCCTGTTCTTTTCGATCAGTATTGAAGACCCTACTTGCCCTTTGATACAGTTTCTATCTGGCCTTTCCTTGTAGTTACATCTGTATCACGCACAGAGATACAAATTGTCATTGGCCCTCGAGCAATTACCCAGTGCTGGGCTACCTGGGATCTCTATGCGATTACACTTAATTCTCAGTTCTCTGAGCTGTGGAATTGTCATATTCTCATTTTGCACACATAGTAAGAGAAATTAATTCCCTTTCCAAAGATCAGCTGCCAGAGATACACAATCTTCTCTACCACACTCATTGCCACCCCTTTAACCTCTGCATCTGGTTCCTCACACTCAGAAGGGATTAGATATCTGACTTACAAACCTGTTAGGTGATAAGTTATTTATTTCCACTCTGTTCCAGCACATTTTCTATGTGGAAAACTGAGACATAAGAATAGGATGTCATAGCACAGCCCCGAAGAATGAAATAGTGTATTAGTTTCTGTGGCTGCTGTAATTGATTTTCACAAATTTAGTGGCTTCAGATAACACACTGATTCTCATATAATTGTGGAGGTCCAGTCCTAAATGTCTCTCTGGGCTAAAATCAAAGTCACAGAAGTTTTTTCTTCCAGAGAGCTGTAAGGGATAATCCAGTCTCCTGCCTTTTCTCTCTAGTTCCTTGCCCCTTCCTCCATCTTTGGAGCCAGCAGTAGTTGCCTGAATTTTATAGTATCACATACATATGATGCTGAGTCTCTTCTGTGGCCCTTTTGCCATTAAGGAACATTATAATTACAGTAGGCTCTCCCGAGTAACCCACGATAATCATCTCACTTTGCGATCTGCTGACTAGCTACCTTAATTCCATCCTCTACTTCAATGTATCCTTCACATGTAACAGGACATAACTCAGGATTTAAACTATAGAAACACAATGTATCTTTGAAGTATATAATTATCACTTGTTTAAATTGACCTTGACAATGCAAAGTAAAATAAAACTTTTCCCTGACCTCACAACAATTTAACACTTTTAAAATATAAAGTAATTATGTTAAATTTGCTCATTTTAAAGTATGCTGGTCCTGCTGTTGATTGGTAAACTCTTGTTTTCAGCTTGTGGATGACAAAGAAATAAAGCAGTTGAATGTGGAGTGGCTTCGAGCACATCTGGGCATCGTGTCCCAGGAGCCCATGCTGTTTGACTGCAGTATTAGGGAGAATATTGCCTATGGAGACAACAGTAGGACTGTGCAAGATGAAGAGATTGTGAGGGCAGCCAAGGAAGCCAACATACACCAGTTCATTGAGTCACTGCCTGATGTAAGTTCATCTCCAAAGTAAGATCTCAGGAGCATTTCTCAGCCTGCTTTGTTTGACCTTTGATTTTTTTTGTTTTATTTTTGTATGTTGCTATTAAACCTAGCCCTTCACTCATAATAGGCAAACATTCTGCCACTAAGCTACACCTGGAGCCTTATCATTTTTTTTCTTTATTGGTACATTTTATATACAGTTCCCAAACACACTCAACATTGGAGAATTTGTACCAGTATATGACAGAATTTAAATCTCATTTTTACCCATATCCCTGCCCATCTCCAACCCCCCACCCCTTATATACATGCTATTTTTTCTTTTCAAATCATATTTATTCTTTCCCCTCATTACGTTCCCCCACCACATTTCCTTTGAATATTTCCTATTTCACAAAATCTATCATACATTCTAGAACTCATTTACATCTATAGGTTCTCATACCAGAGAAAAGATATGGTATTTACATATCTGTGATCTATTTATTTCACTTATTAGTGTGTCCTCAAGGTGTATCCATTTGCCCATAAATGAATGAAAGTTGTCATTCTTTATGGCAGAGTAATACTCCACTTTTTTTTTTTTTAAATACATCTTCTTTAACCAGTCTCCAGTTGATGGGCATCTGGGTTATTTCCAAGATTGGGCTATCACAAACTGAGCTGCTATGAATGAATGGTTTCCCAAAGGTGAAGAGAATAAAGCAACCAGAACATACCCAACCTGTATGCAAGCATCTGATGACACTTCCTATTCTGGTTAGCAGTTTTCTTTGCTTATACAACTCTCCTTGTGACAAAGGAGAGAAAGTATTAGATTCAGGTTAGAACACATGACATTTGCGGGAGAGGAAACAAATCTGCTTGTAGGCTTGAGGCTCTATTAGCTCCAGCTGCAGGGTTTAATAGGTCCCTGGAGGCCTGTCCCTGTAAGTCCCAAGTGCAGGGCCAATGGGCAAGCTCTGGGCATCTATTTTTGGCCATCCTGATTTGTTCCTACCAAGGAAGCAGGCAGGGCCTTGTGTCAGTTTCCATTCTGAACTTCTCTGCCCCCTGGCCACTATTCTCCACACTTCAAGCCAAGCCAGAGACCTAGACCCATGTCAGGAAGAGGACTTTCTGTGTGAGGTAGGCTTTTTGGAAGAGCATGGTATCATGTAAGCTCTAATCATTCTACACTTCCTGGTCCTTAAGCTCCACTCATTGCTGATCTCTTTTGTAGGCTATTTCCCTATGGACATTTTATGAATTTCTCTAGAAGACAGAGAGATAGAACCCATCATTCACTCTCTTAGAGCCTGTTAGGGCCTTCATTTTGAAATGCGTTTGACCTATTTAATATACTCTTTTCTATTATAATAAATTATGTATCTTATTGTAAGGAATTATCCCTAAAAAATAAAATAGTGCTCCCAAACCAGTGAGGAACACATTCTAATCATGGGGAAGGGTAGCAAGCTGAGCTTTCCAGATTTCCTTTTTCCTCAGGCTCGGTCTACTTTAGCTACTGCTAAACTCTAGCACAGAGCCCAGGGAAGAGGAGTGTTCCCACCTCTCCCTTACAGTCTAGTCCAAATATGGGCAAGTCACTCTTATTGATGCTCCAGTATTCAACAAGGAAAATACCAGTCTCCTTTATTAATGAGAATTTAGAAGTTTTTAAATTATGGAGGTAGGTCAGCCTCACCTGGTCACTTGTTCTTTGTGGAGGTTTTCAGGACCCAGCCTACCTATACTGACCAGAATGAGGCAGTCTGTGATTTAATAGCCCAGGTGGTACTGAGGCAGGCTCTAAACCACAAACAGAGAGCAAGCATATCTCGTCTTGAAATACATCCATTCCCCCAGGTATTTGCCTCCCACAAGGACATCACTTTTCTGGACTCCTAGTTTATGCCACATAGATCACTCCCGTGGACATCATATCTTCTCCTCTGTGTACAGAGCTGTATTCAGAGTCATGTTATCCTTGTGTGGATCCATTTCTACTGAGTGACTCGTACTACAACTCAGCTAATGCTGCACAGGCTGGTTTTCTCTTCTTCCTGCTGGGTGATACAACTGTTCTTCTCTGCCTCAACAGGATCAGTGCTGCACCAGTATAGCCTGGCACCTGCACTCACATAACACATGCTTCAGTGAGCCTGGCTTTTGAGGCAGCCACGGCTTGGGGATGCAGCCAGTCCTAAGCCTTGCAAACTCAGCAGATCTTCTCATTCTTTTCTTCAAATGTGAAACCTTGTTCTGAGCTCCACAGACTAGGGTTGGTAGGTGTCCTAAATAAAAAGAGCAATACTATGTAAAACGTGAATTTTATAGGCAAATTCCAACTGTGAATATTATAGTCCACATTTGACCATAATATCAGCCTGGCAAGGGCCACAAATGATGATAATAGTGTTTTGCAGGACAGATGTGCTGTCACATCCTACTTTGGTTTCCATTGACAAACCCTTTAGCTTCCTTTCCTATCTGTTGATTTGTTGGTAAAAATTATCTGCTGTGGGAAACATGAAATTTTTTTTTTTTTTTTGAGACAGGGTCTCGCTTTGTAGTTCAGGCTGGCCCTGAGCTCACTATGGTGCCCAGGTAAGCCGCCACGAACTCAGCAATCCTCCTGTCCCTGCCTCCCGAGTGCTGGGATTACAGGCGTGAGCCACTACATCCGGCATTGTGCTATGCGGTGTTGATTGTTGGTGGGCATGTCTCCACGCCCAGCATTATATGTGGTTATATATATATAATGGGGATCGAACTCAGGACCTTGCACTTGCGAGGCAGGCGCCGGAACCACTGAGCTAACCCTCCGGCCCAACATGAAATGTTTTGAAAAAACTTGAAAAAAAATACTACTTTAGTTTTCAAAGTTTGATATTAAAATGGAATTCCTTAACATCTATGGAAATAATTTGTGTTGGAAATAGTTCGATTAAAAACATATCAAAAGGCTAATATCTCAAGAATATTTCTTTCCTCCTTAGAATGATGCTGCCTTTAAGGATGAGAAACTTCTTTTCTCCAACAAATCTTTGTCCCCAAAATAATGAAATTAGAAGATGGAAGATAATGTCAATGCATCTGTGTTCTATACAAAAAAGTTGGGCTGATTTACAAAAAAAGTGTGAAAGTTTAAGGCACAAATGCTTATTTTCTGAAAGAGGCATTAAATCTCCCATTTAGAACATTTTTATCATTTAACTCTCTAAACCTAGTCTATGCTTCTATACCTGAATTTCTCAATGTATTTTCAGTAAACTGTCCTATTTTCTGGGAGCATACTGGCTTTGACCCTTATTATCAATTCTCTTTTCAAACTAGCAAAATTCTATTTACAGAAATACAACACCAGAGTGGGAGACAAAGGAACTCAGCTCTCTGGTGGCCAGAAACAGCGCATCGCCATTGCCCGCGCCCTTGTTAGACAGCCTCATGTTTTGCTACTGGATGAAGCAACATCAGCTCTGGATACAGAAAGTGAAAAGGTAAGGATTTAAATTGGGTTCATTCATACCTGAATTGGATGGCCTTCAAAGAGCTAAATGTATGCTGCTCAGATTTTAGTGGAATGTAAACACTTTCTCAGCTGTTACTTAGGAGAGTTAAGATGATACAGGGAAATTAGTCTTCGGGGACCTACACTTCTCAAATCAGCTTGTGGTCATGTTCCCTCCACCTAAAAAAAACTGTGCATGCAGGAGGTGTATTCCCTGGTCTGTTTGGTAGCAAGACCTCAAAGAGCCCAATGAAAAGACAGAGTTAAAGAGAAGAGTGAAACTGGCTTGTGTTTTAGATCAGTGAGTGTGGTAATTTTTTTTTTTTGAGACAGGGTCTTGCTTTGTAGTTCAGGCTGGCCCTCAGCTCACTATGTAGCCCAGGCAAGCCTGGAACTCAGCAATCCTCCTGCCTTTGCCTCCCGAGTGCTGGGATGACAGGCGTGAGCCGCCACGCCCGGCGTGAGTGGTAATTTTCTGCTTGAGAACAGACTGATTAAATCAGCAGGTTGAAAGACAGACTAGGAGATGTTTTCTGCCTGACAAATGCCAACATTGAAGGAAGTCATGTTTGTCCTTTGCTCAGGCTTCCTGATTGCTGTGGTGCCACTTTAGAAAGCTGCTATTAGGGCTGTTATAGGATAAGGAGTATTTGGAAATATTATGTAGAACCCAGTATGTTTTGTACTGCACTGAAACTTCTCAAGAAAAGAAAATTGGAGAAAAACTGGGGCTTCCCATAAAAGAGGAATTAAATGGAGAAAACTATCACTGTGAGTATTAACTCATTGGTGTGATTATGGAACAGGTTGTACAGGAGGCCCTGGACAAAGCCAGAGAAGGCCGTACCTGCATTGTGATTGCTCACCGCCTGTCCACCATCCAGAATGCAGATTTAATCGTGGTGATTCAGAATGGTAAGGTCCAGGAGCAGGGCACACACCAACAGCTGCTGGCACAGAAAGGCATCTATTTTTCGATGGTCAGCGTCCAGCCTGGAACAAAGTAAAAGTAAAGTCTGACTTTGTGGGAGGTTAATTTTTTTTTTTTAATGTTTGTGTTTAAATGTGACTTTTAAACTAAAGAGCAAGCACTTACTGGATTATGCAACTGTCTGTTTTGTGCCACAAGTCAATATTCTTTCATCAAGTTTTGAATTATCAGAAACCTCATAAATAAAGCATCAGAAATAGAATCATCATCCAATGGGGGATAGATAATGGTTTTAATTGTCTTATAGGGTTTTAGTAGATTTTTAAATAAAGTATTGATTCTGTTTGATATTTGGGAGCTTTGCTAAAAGATTAGATAAATAGCACAGATACTGAAATGTCTGCCTACCTAAATTGTCTAAAATAAACTAACTTTTCTATAATTGGAGTGATCTTGGCCAAAATGTGTGTGAATTATATTCTTTTTTTTTTTGAGACAGGGTCTCGCTTTGTAGTTCAGGCTGGCTCTGAGCTCACTATGTAGCCCAGGCAAGCCTGGAACTCAGCAATTCTCCTGCCTCTGCCTCCCGAGTGCTGGGATGACAGGCGTGAGTCTCCACACCCAGCATTGTATGTGGTTACCAGGGATCAAACTCAGGACCTTGCGCTTGTGAGGCAGGCGCCAGAACCACTGAGCTAACCCTCCGGCCCTGAATTATATTCTTTCAATTGGGATTATGTAGATAATTTTGGCTTTTTAAATTCAATTTATGAAAAGCCCATTCATTTTTGTGGCATGGACTAAACAGTTTAAATAAATCTTATTTTACACATGTTTTCCTGTTGAATCTTACAGAATCATTTGGCTTCTATCTTGTAGGACCTCATCCTGAATATTCTTTTTCATTTATTTGTTTGTTATCTTTTTTTTTTTTTATTTTGCATCAGGGATCAAACTCAGGCCCTTGTACTTGAAAGCTAAACCCCTGGCCCTATCCTAAATATTCTTTAATTTCATTATTGTGTTGGTTTTCATACCTGTCAAGCACAATAATATAAGATTAGGGTGATAGAGTGAGGTATATTACAGAGTATATATTCCTTAAATGAGTCTTAAATATTTTCATTGCTTTTATAAAGGAGTCTTCAAAGATTTTAATTATTTTACACATTTTAATATATAACTGGCCTTTTCCATCTTGATAATTAATCACTTTTCCTAGTAAATGGCCACTTGTAAGGTTGACCCCCCCTGGACTTGGATATATTTAAAATGTACTTTGAATTTTTATCAAGATGAAAACCTGAAATGAAGAAAATATTTAAAAAACTGGTATTTTTACTTCAAAAATTTGAAATTTAGACCAAAAATAATACGTAAAAGATTAAAATTGTAGGCCATTATTTTCTATATTTATCATAAGCAACTGATATCTATAAAGCTTAATCTATAGAGAGCTTCTGAAAAAATCATCTTTAAGAAAAAATAGGCAAAGGATATAATCAAATAATTCCCATTGATGAGAAAAAAGCAGAATTTCAGAGATGAAAGAAATAGAGCTTGAAAACAGTACTTTGATAACTTGGTGATGAATACAAATCATCTCCTGTGTGACAGTCCTCTTCAGCTGACTTCACTGATAAAAATTTCCATTATTATTTAGCAAAGTATAATGAACTGATAAAAATCACCTTTGTTTGATGTATTTACAAGAGGTTAATATTTAAAAGAAGAAAATTCTACTATAATTTTCATCTTCTGAAGTTTTTAAAATCAGTTCCATTCTACTAGTGAGCTAGAAACCAAACACTCAGACAAGGATTTAAAACACTTGGCTCATCATAATTATTAGTTGTGCAAACCATGCATCATGAATTCCCCAGAGCAAAGCTCTATATGCTGATTAATCACAAATCTGTTCAGTTTCCTTGAAGGTTGTCCTACACCAGGAATGAAGTGTGCCAGACTGCCAGCCAAGACAACAACATGTAACTCCAAAAGTAGTTGTCTTGGCTGGCAGGTTCTGGGGTACAATAGAAAGCATGTGGGGACTGAGAAGCTTCAGACTGTACCAACCAGTCTGAAGTCTACAATTATCAAGGTTGGTGGGATTTCGAGGCACAGGATCTCTCATACATCATCAACATCACAGGCTGGTTAAAATTCAGACATTTCTGGTGGCCAGGAATTCACTTCCCAATGAATACTTTAAAAAGTATTTGTAATAGAAATGGCTTTCTCATGCACCTTCCTATGTTTTGAACCTGTATATCTCAACTCTGTGTGCTGAGAGAAGACAAAACATATCTTCTTAATGCTGGGCGTGGTGGCTCACGCCTGTAATCCCAGCACTCGGGAGGCAGAGACAGGAGGATTGCTGAGTTCGCGGCGGCTTGCCTGGGCACCATAGTGAGCTCAGGGCCAGCCTGAACTACAAAGCGAGACCCTGTCTCCAAAAAGCAAAAAAAACAAAAAACAAAAACAAAACCATATCTTCTCTATGTCTCAGAAAATCCCCTAAATATGAAGCCATTAGACTCCAATTTTACTTGTTTTTCTTCATAAATAATTTCAGATAAAATGAATACAGATTAAATTCAACTAGTTAAATTAATTTTTGAGTTTTTCAGTCAACTAGTTTATTAGTCTATTTGTTAATATTAAATTAATAGGGCCAGGATGGAGATCAGTAGCACTGTCCCTGCAAGAGCCTGAGTTTAATCCCCAGTGCTAAAAAATAAATTGATACATAAATGAATTAAACCAATTATTGTACTTTAAAGTGCATTCATTTGAAATCAGCAGTAGTAGTTTTAAGATATAGAAAAAAGGCTCATGATGCATATTACAGGGTACTAGCTCTTTATATGTTTTATTTCTGAAACCATGATCCAGGGTACAGTATGGAAAATATTTAGATTTGTCTTCAAATATTTATTTTTCTTACACTACTCAAAAATGATCTTGAACATGATACTTATAAACTCGTTCATAAAGAATTGATGGGGCCAGAGATTTAGCTCAGTGGTTCCAGAGCCTGCCTTGCAAATGCGAGGTCCTGTGTTCGATTCCTGATAACCACATACAATGCTGGGTGTGGTGACTCAAGCCCACCAGCAATCAATACCACATACCACAGTGCCAGACGTGGCTCATGCCTGTAATCCCAGTACTCAGGAGGCAGAGACAGGAGGATTGCTGAATTCCAGGCTTGCCTGGGCTACATAGGGAGCTCAGGGCTAGCCTGAACTACAAAGTGAGAACCTGTCTCGAAAAAAAAAAGAATTGATGAAAAGAATTTTAATTTATATTGCTTTCCTAAGAGGTGTATCTGTCAGATAGATTGTAACACATGTATATCTACTGGACACACAATTTTTTTTGGGAGATTGGATGCTTTCCCAAACTATTTGAGTATCAGAACAGTGAGTATAACAAAAAGATTAAGCTGTAATCACTGACCATCTAAATCAGTTATAAAAATATAACAGACATTATACTTGAGGCAACCCAGAGGCTACACAGTACATTTACAATTGAGATAATGTACATACTCCTGAAACTTTCTCTGGAAGTTACTGACAACCTTCAAAGATGGAGATCATAAGGTTGTGCTTAAGCACTGAGGATTATCAAGGAAGTAAAATGAAAAGTTTCCTGGAGGTTTTTGGCATCAAGAAATTGATTCTTAAACTGAAATACCCCATAGTTTTTGGTCACTTGCTTAGATGGAATCATTGTATTTGATATACACTTATATGAAATTTTATTTTTGTGCCTGTATTGAGTCTACTGGTACAGTTTAGGTATAAATTATGATCACATTGAACATTGAGAATTTGTACCTATATGTGATGGGTCTTGATTCTCATTTTTTTCCCATTCTTTTTCCCTCTCTACAACCTCAATCCACTATATACATAAGCTTTGTTTAAATTTTTTACCATCAATTTTTCTTTCCCTTCTTTACTTTCCCTTTCCCATTTTCCCCTTTCCTTTTGAATATTCTCTTCCTATTTCATAATACCTGCAATACGTTCTGTACTTTATTTACCCTTCTGTTTCTAATACTAGTTAAATGATGTAGTTACATACCTGTGTTGAGTTTATTGCATTTATGAATATGGCCTCAAGGTGCATTCACTTAAGTATAAGTGTCTAATTTGTCATTTATGGCTGTGTAACACTCAGGATAAGACTACCTATATAAATAGATATGGAAAAATTATAGGAAATGAACTTGACTGTCCCTGTCACCCCTCCTATTTGCTTAGGTGTAGCCTCCTGTTTATTTATAGCTCCAGCTCTACTTATGCTCAGCTAACTTATCCTCATATATTCTCCATCCAAGCTGGTGTCAACAGCTGGCTTTTGTGTCCCAAGTGCTGTGAACACAGTCACTAATTACCACACTCAGATATTTAATTCTGTTTTAAATTTTTCACTATCAACTCAGTCATTCAAATACCACTTTTCCTGACAAGGTGGCTAAAGACCTGGATAGTTAATTTAGCACTCTCTTGCCTCCTAGTGATCTTTTTTTTTTTCACCTCATGAACCTACAGTGTCTAACTAGGAAGGAGGCCTTTTATTCTCCGTGTGAAGATTACAGGATTTTCACTGAGGCATTCTTGATCTAGTCTTTGTAAACAATAGGCTTGGGGATTTCTTAATATGGAATGCAAAATATTAGCTTTATAAATCTCTCTTACTAAATTCTTAAAGGATTATGTGCACCATGAATAATTCCTTTTTGCAATTTGACTTCTGGATATAGAAATACAACTTCTAACTTACTAGATGTCAGACGTTCCAAGTTTGTGTCTCCTGAAATTGAAGAATGAATTTGAAAGGACCAAGAAATTTCAGAGTAGGGAAGGTTATTGAGAACTATCTCTTGAGAGACCCAAGGTGTCTCAGAATCGTGCCACAGAGGCCACTTCTCTTAGATGTTTTAGGGATCAAATTCATGACTTGAATAGAAATTCAAAACTAGTACAATGAGAATAAAACTATATGTAATCAAGAAATTACAAGTAGAGCCAATTAGTTCAGTCCAGTAGGGAAGCAGGTCACATAACAAGGGTATGTGGAAGAAACAAAGGCATTTTTTAGGAAGGAACAAGTCCAGACACTCTGGGCACCCACCTGGGTGACTGATGTCTATTTGGACTTCACAAGACCAGGTGTGACCAGTTACAGTGTACATTACTATATACTATAGTATATGGACTATAGTATATATATGTAATATAGTGTGTGTGTGTGTGTATGGTATCTAGATATTTATCATCTATCTAGATATCTATTTAGATAACTATCTAGATATCTATCTTGTCATTTAAGGTCCATTGAGGATTTTAGTCAAGGATTTAATGTGCTGTGTGGCATCCTCTAATCCTAGGGCAAGAACAATGATGGAAGTCAAATGATAATACCAGTAAACAGTCCTAGACCATCAGTGTTATAAGTTTGCACCTTTGTCAATTTTTTTACACTCCTTTGTAACAGAACAAATCCCAGAGTTCTTCGCTTCTTTGTCTAGGAGGTAGTCTTTATCAGAAATAAGAAGCTAGTACAAATTCTTTTGTTGAAAATGATTCACTTTGAATGTCAATTATGAATCTGACCACTAAAATAATACACGGACAGTATGCTCTAAAGATTAACTTCTTTGACAATGACCATTGCAGTGAGAATCTTCATAGTATAGTGAACTTTGTTGTTATCCAAGGCCATAGGAACTTCCTATGACTAAATAATTTAGTAGTGACTAAATTACTTTTGAGACAATAATCCCTGACTACATGAAACAATAAGATAAGGACATGAGTCCAAGATTAAATAGACATGAGTTTTGCAGATGTACTTTCTGAACTGTTTTTTTGTTTACAATTTTTTAGACTTTTGTGCAAGGCTGTTTTGCTGGAAGTTTTCCATGAATTGTTCTTTGTTATCAGCAACAAGTGCATAAACTCACTTTATGAGTTACATAACTCACCTTCATGCTCTCCTAGAATAATTTATTATTTAATGAGATTGTGACACATAGGAATTTTTCCTGGATTTTATAAATTTTTTGCTGATTTTGATATCAAAAAATGACTGACCTGATAGATGTGAAGTGTGATGAGTCTGTTGTTCCCCATCATTGAAAAATGAAGTCGTGAATCAGAGGATGGAAGGTGAGATCTATTGGGAATGCAGTGAGGAAGAACAGCTTCTGGATTCAGGAGCTGTCCTGGCTGTGCCACCACTTGAAACTTTGCACCAGGGATAATTTATACAGCAAAATCACAACATGGGTACAGAGTGGGTCAGACTACATTTAAGCTATAGTATTAAAATTATAGGGCCACAGGTTTAGCTCAGTGGTTCTGGCGCCTACCTAGAAAGTACAAGGTCCCTGGTTCTATCCCTGGTAACCACATACAACAACATGGGGCATGGTGACTCAGGCCCACCAGCAATCATACCATACACCACAATGCTGGGCATGGTGTCTCACACCTGTAATTGCAACACTCAGGAGGCAGAGGCAGGAAGATTGCTGAGTTCCAGGCTTGCCTGGGCTACACAGTGAGCTCAGGGTCAGTCTGAACTACAAAGCAAGACCCTGTCTCAAAAAAAAAACACAAAAGTTTAGTCATGTAGCTAATATTGATCCAGTATGGAAATAAGTAACATACAAAATATACTTAGGGCTGGTTGTCTTCAGATTTGCTTCCAGGCATAATTTTTTAATTAATTGATTGTATCAGTACATTTTGTATACACATCATGATCATATTCAACATTGAGAATTTGTATTAGTATATGACACTACTTATTTCTGTTATTTCCTTTTGCCCTGCCCACACTACATCACAGTGCCAGTTATATATATAAGCTTTCCTTTTTTTAACCATCACATTTTTTCTTTCCCTTCTATACTTGCCCCTTCTATTAACACTCCTTTCCCTTTGAATATTTTCTATTTCACAATATCTATCATACATTTTAGAGCACATTTACAGCTTCAGTTTCTCATACCAGAGAAAAGATATCTCATCAATACAACAAGCAAAGGTGAAGGCAGTAGCTACACCCTTAGAATTATAATCCAAGGTAAGAAAGAGGTAGAAAAATGTATTTTTCTGACATTACTCTTTCCTCCTGAAAGTTCAGACAGAATTTCAGGGAAAAAAAGTGTTCAGGAGAACCAGCATATCTGGAACTCGCACCAGATTGTTTTCAAGAAGTAGAGAATATCATGTCCAAAAGAACTTGTTGCTAAAACTACATAAACTGGGAGGGAGGCAGAACAGAGGGAACTTAGACTAAAGGAATATTAATATTTTAGGATAGTTGTAATTTCTAACTCTAACTCTATGATGGTTTCTGGCTATAGGCTGTTAAGAAGAGTATGTGACATTTATTCTGAAGATTACATGTGGGTGACTTGCCTCTTTTTTTTTTTAACAACTAAAAGGAAAATAAATTCTTAAGAGAAAGACTGAGCTGGGACTGCATATCTTTGAGATTCACAAAACCACCTCTCCTTGAAGACTCCATATCCTTTTCCATAATGCAAATAAAGTATCTTGTATAGACAGGTAGCAGAAAGCATGGAAGTCCAAACACAGGCTGAGGACAGTGCATATTTTAAACCCTGGAGTTGGATACTTAGTCCTGAAGCCCATAATTAGTGAATATTGTGTTTGGGATTTAGTGGAAATTGCAGGGGACCAACCTTTGCAAAAGTTGATAGGGCTTCATCAAAATGTGGAACCTCAGTACTGGCTCATAGAACATGTGGAGAACAGTGAATTTCATATAGAGCAGCCCTGTGTGTTTTAGGTTGTAATGTAACCTTGAGAGATTTTAAGGAGTCATAGGTCTGAGGTGCAAAACTACTGCAGTGGATTCCAGGGTTGGTTTGTTTTTCATTTTCGTAGAATGATTAATCAGGGGTGGTAAGTATTTGGATTCCACCCAATTAGTTGAGAGTGTTTCCCCTCTTATCGATAGGGAGAGATATTTGACTTTATATGGGCCTGTGTGTAACTAGCACACTGCCACAGCCTGTGACAAGGTCAAAACCACAATCCTATTGCTATTAGAAACACCCTGGGGTTACCCTTCATTAACCTCATGTCTTAAAGTGCACACTTCTCTGGTTCAGACTCAATGTAAATGTGATAAGGGCAGGAGCATGTTGCAGGCTCCTGTCAAGCTATTAAGGAAATACAGTGAGAGCCAAATACTTTTGTGGCTCCAAGAGACTGTCTTGAACCTAAGGCCAGAATGTCTACAAGGCTATCCATCTTCTGTCTTCCAGGGGGGCCAGAATCCTGTCACCTGGGCTGCTGTCTATCCATCTGTTAAGGCTGAATCCAATCAGGTCAGGAAATGTCCATTAGTAAAGCGACTCTGGATTTGTAAGCGTTTCACCCTTAAAAATCTGTTCTGTCAGTGATTTCCACATAAAGAAACAAAGGTTTTTTCCTTTGGCACATATACATTGAATCTGCTGACTCACAGTGAGCCAACAGAAAAGTTGCATTTGAGCAATTAAGGAACCAAGTGAGATATGCTTCTGTAAATAATGCAGAAACAAACTGGTGCAACTAGAGAATAAATGAGCAATTCAGCAAAGGAAGAAATATGTTATCAAGCAAAAAATAAAACCACAAAACACAGATGATGCTAAATGCATAATGATAAATTAAAGAAGTCAATCTGGAAAGGCTCCATATTATACAATTTCAACTATGAAGAGATTAAATAGATCAGTGATTATCAGAGACTCAAAAGAGGAGGTGTGATGAATGGGTGGAGCACAGGTAGTTTTCAGGGCAACATGATTCTGTTTGATACAATGGTGATATGTCAGTAGACATATCAAAACAAACAGGATATACAGGGGAAACATGGACTACACAGTGAAAATGATAGACTTCCATTAATAATAATGTTTCAAGTTTTTTTCTGTAAACCTAAAATTGCTCCTTAGTATAAATTTAATTTTTTAAAATAAGAAAACTGAGAGGTCCATCCAATACAGAATAAAGTCAACATGGGGCTCCCACCAAAAATTACTGTTCTCCATGATGCCTCACATCTTGGCACAACCTCTTTCTGTCACAGTTCTGTGATACATAATCCCACCAGTTAGAAAATTACATGGTGCTCTCCTGCCCCTGGCCATAGTCCCTGCCCTCAGATTATATATAACCCCCTGCCTACTTTGTTCTTTCCCTCCCCATCTGCTCCTTCATTGTTGGAGCAGCCCGGCAGGTACAGAGGGAAAGTCATAGTGTTTGGGAAGCTGTCAACAGTTGTAGACACAACTAAACATACTTCGCTTTGAATAAAATAATGTATAATTCAGAGAACCAAAAGAACAAAAAAAAAGAGCTAGGGAGAAAAACAACTCCTAAATATATTTCAGCTCATGACAAGATATACTATTTTAGCTTCCCAGATAACTCATTAAAATGGTGTTACTTTAACCAAGCATCAGAAGGCTATTCTCCCAAGAAATGAGTAGTTCTCATAGGAAAAACCACTTCAAAGTGTTTTGGTAGATAATAAACTTGCAACTCATGTTGATTACAATCATTTATTTTTACCATTGTTATCCTTATATCCTCAATTTTAAGAGTTTTTTTGTGTGTGTGTGTGTGTGACCAACTCATTTTGTCACAACATACAAGTGAAAAAAACAGTTCGCATTGGCTCATCCAGTCCTACTTCCAGGGATGGTCAGGTCCCGGCCTAACATGTGCATTGAAATGCAACACTGTCTCCATCTGCCAGCAACAAGGCCAAGCACAGAGGGGCTTAAGATAAGCTTGACTAAAACAACAAGGAGTGAGTTCCACTTCAGAAACAGAGGAGCATCTACCAGATGCTCTCATCAGGAGTCTCAGGCTCAATATTCTGCATGGAACGGATAGTCCTTCAAAGCTTCAGTGCTACAGAAAGAAGCAGAGAAGAAAATGTCTCACAAAGCACTATCTGTGGCATAATCTGCCTTCTTCCTTGTGCTCCCTCACCCTCTACCCACCACAGCCAGACTTTGTAAGAACAAAAGAACTTCCTCAAACTTATGGGAGAGATATTTGAAAGAGGAGGGCATATGCATAAGTGATTGCCAGAGAATCAGAATGAAATCAAATCACAGCTCATGATACGTATAGCGTCAGGTGAAGCACCTTATACACACTTCCTCTGTGTTTTCTGACATCCTGGTCAGTTGGGAAATAATCATAGAATTAATGTTTTGTGATCACCCACAGACAAATGCTTACCATCCCTGACATGTCTTAAGCTCATATACAGTGGCAATTAGTATTTTCTTCTCTACTGTACCAATGAAAAGATCAACTTGGAAGTGTTAAAAAAAAACTCTCTCAAAGCCAAGTACCTAATAAGTACATAATCTAGCTGAGATTTAACCTCAGGTAGTTTACTCCTGACCCCACCAATATATTATATCCACTGATACATTTAACCGTGTATTGGAGGAGACTCACTCTTAGTCATCCAACCTCAAACGTGTCTCAAATCAGACTTTTATTTTTTTTTGAGACAGGGTCTCGCTTTGTAGTTCAGGCTGGCCCTGAGCTCACTATGTAGCCCAGGCAAGCCTTGAACTCAGCAGTCCTCCTGCCTCTGCCTCCCGAATTCTGGGATTACAGGCGTGAGCCACCACGTCCGACACCGTGGTGTGTGGTACTGATTACTGGTAGGGATGAGTCACCACATCCAGTATTGTTGTATGTGGTTACCAGGGATTGAACCAGGGACCTTGCGCTTGCCAGGCAGGCACCAGAACAACTGAGCTGAATCTCCAGGCTTCAAATCAAACTCAACCTCTCCTAAAGGGCAATGATATTCTAATACTTCTCAGGCAAAAACAAAAACAAAAACCCACAAACAAAAACTCACAGCCATTTTTGACCCTTAATTTGTTAAAAAATGTATCTGATCATTCTTTTTTTTTTTTTTTGAGACAGGGTCTCACTTTGTAGTTCAGGCTGGCCCTGAGCTCACTATGTAGCCCAGGCAAGCTGCCGTGAACTCAGCAATCCTCCCGTCTCTGCCTCCCGAGTGCTGGGATTACAGGCGTGAGCCACCATGCCCGGCACTGTGGTATGTGGTATTGATTGCTGGTGGGCGTGAGTCACCACGCCCAGCATTCTATGTGGTTACCGGGATCGAACTCAGGACCTTGCGCTTGTGAGGCAGGCACCGGAACCACTGAGCTAAATCTCCGGCCTTATCTGATCATTCTTTAACTCCTGCAGGACCACTGCTTAAGTCCAACTGCCAAGACCAGGACTCTTCTTGGATTATTAGAATGGTTTCCATGTAGTCTTTTTTTTTTTTTTGAGACAGGGTCTCGCTTGGTAGTTCATGCTGGCCCTGAGCTCACTATGTAGTCCAGGCAAGCCTCGAACTCAGAAATCCTCCTGTCTCTGCCTCCCGAGTGCTGGGATTACAGGTGTGAGCCACCACACCCGGCTCCATGTAGTCTTTTAAGTGGCAGTCAGAGTGAATTTTTTTTTTAGAACATGGGTCAGATCATAGCACTCTGCTCTAAATGTCAGTTGCATTCATGGGTTACTCAGAACTGAAGTCAAAGTGACTCCTATCATTTATGCCACTCAACACAGTTTGTCCCCTTAAAAATTCTCTCTGCCCTCAATACTTTCCAACCTTTTGCCCACTTATTCCTTTCCAGGTTCATGGGAGGATTTATTTAGTATCAAAATACCCCAGGATATCTGTACCTTCTATAATCACAGCAAAGAGTATTTTCCCTAAACAGCCAGATGGCACATTCATTTCCTTCTGATTTCTGCTAAACTATCACCTTATTACTAAATCCTTCCCTTGTCTACTCCAGAGAAAGTATCCATCTGAAATAAATGTGTATGTGTGTGTGTGAAATCCATCTCACCACTCCCTATTACCTCCTATTCTCTTGTTACTTTTTTCAAAGCATGTGTTACTGGCACATATACTGGTTCCTTGGTTCATGAACTTAATTCTATTCCCAATTCTGGTCACAAACCTTATGGATAAAAACTGAACAAAATTTCCCCAGATGGTCAAAACTGAAGCTCACCATTGAATTTGATTCAGTTCTTATCCAATTAAGTTTGTGACCAGAATTGGGCAGTTAATTTCTAAATAATAGTACCACTGTATACTTCAAGTTACTCATGTTTTTCCCTTTAGGCTTGTGGAAGTAGACTTTGTACAGTGTGATAATGGCAAGCTTCAAGATACTACCTGACACATAGTAGGTTATCAATAAATTACTGAATGTGTCTGCCTCATACATAGTAATGGCATGGCTTTCTTGAAATGTCAGGCCTACATACAGAACTCTAGACAATGAGCAGCAATTAGGAATGGGTCCTTGTTCATCACCATTACCTGCAATTCAAATTTAAATTTTCCAATGAGATTGGGCACATTCAGGGTAGTATGTTCATAAACTTCTATTTAAATGTACAATTGTGCTAGAAAATAGGATTTGAAGACAGAAGATAGGCCAGCTGTCTGCCTATCCTTTCATCAGTTCCTTTGCTTATGTAGTAAAAGCCTCCAAGTTTACCCTTGGAACTTACAAAGGCCAACTGCAGGCCCTCCAGTTTCTGTTGAAGCTGAGTATGGCTGCCATTTCCGCATCGCTCAGCTTGAAGTCAAACACCTGGAGAGGCAAGTTTAAAAACATCTTTGGCAGGGAGATTCTTGATAGGATTGGAGATGTCCACCCATTCTGCCAGGGAGTCAGCTCCCATCCACAGCTCACACTGGGACAGAAAAGTATACTGTGTCTAGTGGCCAAAAATTTTTCTCCACAGTAAGTCCTTCCCCAACACTGGATCCAATTATCCACTGTTAGGTGATTTTAACCTCTTAGCACCTTGTCAACTTTAGGTCAGACACCTGACCTACATGGACCAGATATGATAATGTGGGACATTGTAGAGCCTGGTACCTCCAGGATATATGTTCCAAAAGGAGGGCGACTGACCTAAGGGCATGAAACTTAAGTGTGCACAGTGTCCGTGCTTCCTAAGGGCCATTCAGCAGGACAGCTCTTCAAGTATTTTCCATTCACTTTGTCCTGTGAGGAGATGGTTCCCTAGGACTGGATAGTCTCCTCTCCTGTGCAGCCTATTACCTAACTGATAAGGGGCAATCAAGAGTCTTCTCCACAGTGTCACAAAGAGTTGGACTCAGAAACAACAGGGTTTCTCCAGTCAGTGTCTCCAGGATGTTTGGGCCATGGTTCATTTGCTTCAGAGCTACTGAAGCCAGATCCCACCTAAGGGAGACCACAAACTGCTAGGATGTGAGTAGGACTCACTGACAATTCATGATGAGATGAGATGCCCCGCACCCTCCTCCACTGATGAATACCAGAGGACTGGTCAGGACCTCACCTGAAAGTTCTCAATAATGCATGCTGGGGTCAAAGACTTGGGGATCACAGCTACATTCCTCTGGATATGGAACCGGATCAGAACCTGTACAGAAAGAGGACATCATGTTTTTGATTACCTGTGAGGATCTTCTCCAAACAAAAGAAAAATAAACTCTCTGGATGTAGGTGTATAGTATGGATTTAGGTATAGTAGCTAATATTAACTGAGAGGTTATCTATCAGAGGTATATGTCAGTCTTCTTTTCTGAGTCTGAATATAATGCTATGATTTTCCTTATTTGCGAATTTGGAGAGTGGCTGTTGTCTTACGGATGAGACTTGGAGCATAACCTGTTACCCATGTCTTGTGTTTACTGGAGGTCTTGGCAGGAAAATAGTGGAGAAAGAACATCTTGTTAATTACTGAGACTCAATGTTTTTAGACTCTCAGCCTACTTCAAAGAATATACTTAATGGGCTTCATCTCATTTTTGTTCACTCAAGGTTTAAATGAAGAAGACATCACAAAGAATTAAACACAAGGCTGAAAAGTGAATGGTGGACAGGAGGGAGAAGAAAATGACTCATTGTACCTGGGCTGTAGTTTTATTGTGCTTCAGAGCAATCTCCTTAATCTTGGGTTCTTCCAGCAATGATGGGTCCTCTGGCTTGGCCCTACAGGCAGACAGTTGGGGCATGTGAGGAATCACCATGATCTATACGTACACATGTCCTAAATTCACAAGTCTAAAGGCTGAGTACCATAGCCTGGTTCATGTGTAAGACAAAAGAGCCAGACAGGGTCAGGGATTTAGCTCAATGGTTCTGGCATCTGCCTAGCAAGTGCAAGGTCCTGAGTTCAATGCCCAGTAACTGCATACCACAGTGTGGGGTGTGGTGGCTCATGCCTATAATCCTAGCATTGGAGGCAGAGGCAGGAGAATTGCTGTGAGTTTGAGACTAACTTGGCTACATAGCTCAGGGCCAGCCTGAACTACAAGGTGAGACCCTGTGTCAAAAAACTTTATGTTGTTCCCATGATCCATGTGATCTGGGCTCTCAGCACTTTGCTAAGGTTTGTCTACACTGAATGGTTGAGCTGAAGTGTGTCCAGAGGGTCACGATGTTGCCATTTGCCTTTGTTTATTTCCCACATTTTCTCACTATAGTCCCATTTACATATGCCACATATATTGCCCTTTTTTGTCAATATGTCAACATATTGACATTTTTCTTTCTAGTGCCAATACAGATATTAAGGAATTATAATATTTTGAAAGCATCAGGAGGAAGAAGCAACATTGGAAGCCTCACCAAGGTCTTTCGGGTGAGCCCAGAGGGCTGTAGGCAGTGATGGTGATGCCCTTGGAGTGACAATACTGGATTAGCTTGTCCTGGGTGAGGTACGGGTGATACTCCACCTGCAAGAGTGATCAATCTCCATCAGAAGAGAAGTGACCCCTATCAGAGCAGTTACAAGTTTATCAAAGATTTCTAAGCCCATCAAAGGCCAAGCAGGGATACTGGTAAACCAAATCTGTACATTTGCAGTCAGCTTCACCAAAGCATCCCAATCACTAATCCCTAAGATGAGATTCAGTACATAGCACAGAACTGTCCTGCGAACACTCACAAAATAATAGAACCAGCCTCTTTAGTAAACAGTCTTTACCTGGTTAGTGACTGGTTTGTATTTCAGTCCAGGCTTATTCAAGAGCTTTTCAATTTGGAAGTGGTTGAAATTGGAGATCCCAATGGCTTTCACCAAACCTTCATCCACCAGTTCCTCCATGGCCTGTCACAGAAAGGAGAACCTTTTAGATGGTCATCTAGTAAGTACAGACAGGGTGGCTTGGGTTAATGCTCTCTCATGGAGTAAAAATGGAATGACCCATCACATCAAGGTTAACTGAGGGTTAAGAGGATATTTCAGGGCTGAGGTTATAAGTTAGATAGAGATCTTGCATAGTACATAAGATATAGGTGAAGCTCGGTTTGATCCCCAGTGCTACATAGAAAAGACAAGGGGGAGAAGAAGAGAGAAAAGACAAAGATTGAGAAGGAAAAGAAGTAGAAGGAAAAGGAGAAGAAGAGGAAAAGGAGAAGAAGAGGCGGAAAAGGAGAAAGAAAAGGAAGTAGGAAAGGAAAAACAAGGGAGAAGAGAAGGAAGAGGAAGAAGAGGAAGAGAAAAAGAAAGGTAGGAGGAAAAGAAAAGAAGAGTGAGGCAGATAACAAAAAGGAGGAGGAGGAGGAAATGGGAGTGGGTTGACTCCATGCATATAAACCACTATTACATTGTTCATGAAATTCTTCACTAATTCTGAAATGTTTCTTTGATACTTAATGGTGCATGGAAAGAAAATAAATATGTTCATCTTTTTCTGTTACAATCAAGAATTAGAATTCAAATACTTGTATGACTATAACTTTATTATTATTGAAGAAAAAGTAAAATCTTCTCGGGCCGGAGATTTAGCTCAGTGGTTCCAGTGCCTGCCTCGCAAGCGCAAGGCCCTGAGTTTGATCCCGGTAACCTCATACAATGCTGGGCGTGGTGACTCACGCCCACCAGCCATCAGTACCACATACCACAGTGCCAGGCATGGTGGCTCACGCCTGTAATCCTAGCACTCGGGAGGCAGAGACAGGAGGATTGCTGAGTTCACGGCGGCTTACCTGGGCTACATAGTGAGCTCAGAGCCAGCCTGAACTACAAAGCGAGACCCTATCTCAAAAACAAACAAACAAAAAACACTATATGGTTATATAATGCCTGATGTTCATTAATACAAAAACCAGAATATTTAACTGTTAATTCCAACATTATTTCTAGTGTATGTGCTCAACTAGTTCAAAGTTTCTACATTCAAGATGTTTTATCAATGTTTTTTTGAGACAGGGTCTAGCTTTGTAGTTCAGGCTGGTCCTGAGCTCACTATGGAGTCCAGGCAAGTGTTGAACTCAGCAATCCTCCTGCCTCTGCCTCCCAAGTGCTGGGATTACAGGAGTGAGCCACCATGCCTGGCACTGTGGTATGTGGTATTGATTGCTGGTGGGTGTGAGCCACCACACCTAGCATTGTATATGGTTACTGGGGATCGAACTCAGGACCTTGTGCTTGCGAGGCTGGCACCGGAACCACTGAGCTAAATCTCCAACCCTGTTTTACCAATTTTTACATCTACTGAACTGTATCAGAAAAGTATTCATATGAATAACAGCTTGGCAACTTCTTAACATTTTCCTCTGAGCATTTTATTTATCTTTATGTGTATTCTCAGGGTCATAGGTTATGGTGTTTTTAAATAATTTAGTACAACTTTCAATTTCCTAAGGCACTGGGCTTTTATTATTGATGTTTCTGACTTGCATTTCCTATCAGCAAATGGTTTACCCTTGCTGAGGAAATTCAGTGGTGATTCTACAGGTGGCTCCTTATTTTTGCTAACTAATATTTTGGTATGTTATTTTTAATATTGTTTGTTTTATGTACAACTCCAAGAGCTTTAAGACACATTTAAGAATCCCTCCATGGAAATCCAGACCATTTTTTCTGTACTTCCTTCTAAAACACCTTTTACTGTTGCCAAGCAAGTTTAATGATTTGTCAAAGAGAATTGCTTTCGCATACATGTCATGATTGCCAATACTGTATTATAAGACCATGGCTTTTCTGCTTTACTATACTTTTCCTCAGGTATCACATCAGGTTGGCTTTCAATATCTTCTTCCTCCTAAGTTTTAAAGGATAATGAACCAAGATTGTGGTGTTCATGGTTAAACGCTTTTGAGTAAATACTCCACAGAACAGTTACATTTAACCTGATCACACCAATTCTACTCTCTTCCAAAAGGATCGGGTTAATACATTTTGAAGTGGCAAAGCACAAGACAAACTCAGCACTAAATATGCCCACACACATCTGACAAAATACAAAATTAATTCTTAGAGTCTTTCTGTCACTATCCATCTAAACTTAATCATTCACTTTATTCTCTGCTAGCATTTGCACGAGGATATAATGATTTAAGAAAAATAGTTACAGAGAAACTTTCATGATTTTGAACATGAATTATGCCTTTCAGGTCATTATCTGAACTGAGAAGCAGGGCGCCAGTGGTGACCAATGTTTGGAAAAGTGTTCACTGGGTTCCAAGCATGTGGTAAAGACCTTGGTAATTGGATTTGTGAATTTAGCACAGTTCAGAACAGGGTTCACTACCAGCTGTGCCCAACATGATTACATGATCTAACATGTTGCCAATAGGGTATGTTAGCTAACTTAATCTGAAGATAAGTATTATTAATATAAAGTTTGATTAAAATATGACAAGTATTCAATTTTTAAAAACTGTATGACATCAAAGGAACAGTAGCATAGCTCTTTTGCTTCCAGCATACTCATCTCATTGTGCTTACCACTTTCTTAAAGAGTTGTGGAAATCCTCTTTTGTTATGAATGTCTTTAGTTGCACTGTCCAGGCTGCCTATATGTTCTGAATCGATTTGAAATGTTTATCTTTCAAAGTCATTTTGACACACCATGACCTTTCTGTGGGCCTGCCTTTCCTCTGGATGACAATTAGCAACAGCACTGACTATGTATTTCATCACATCAGATTAAGGCATTCACAAAAGAGGACTTCCAGGAAGTGTTTCAGAAAGTCTCAAGCAAGATGGGATAAATATATTTAAAGCAAGGGGAAGTGTTCTGAGGAAGATTATTGCCAATGTATCTCTTACTGAAATAAATTTTTTAATTCTAACATTCACTGTACATTTCAATCATATTGTATGTACACTGGAAGGTACTTTTAAGTATAGAAAACAGAGGGCCAGAGGGTTAGCTCAGTGGTTCCAGCACCTGCCTCGCAAACGCAAGGTCCGGAGTTCGATCCCTGGTAACCACATACAATGTTGGGCGTGGAGACTCATGTCCACCAACAATCAATACCGCATACCACAGGGCCGGGTGTGGTGGCTCATGCCTGTAATCCCAGCACTCGGGAGGCAGAGACAGGAGGATTGCTGAGTTCGAGGCTAGCCTGGGCTACATAGTGATCTCAGAGCCAGCCTGAACACAACGTGAGACCCTGTCTCAAAAAAGAAAAAAAAAAGTATAGAAAACAGAGACCTTCAAAACTTAAAATAATCACATTACCAACTAATACTCATAAACATAGGCTAAAGTTGGTGTGTGTTATATTTCCATGTCATTGGAGCACTCTGTCTTAGCCTTCAGAATATAGTCAAGCAAACCACAAACTCACAGGCCATTAGGAAGGAACAGAACTAGAGAATAACAGTGATGAAATCAGACCCAAGGTGGTCTCTTCATACCAGAGGAGTCTCCAGAGCAACTGAAGGAAAATTTTTTTTCCTAGAACACTTAGAAGCTAGAACCTACCTCCCAGGTATCCAAGAAAGTGGCTTTACTGGGGATGGCACTGCCTTTATCATCTATGGGGTGGAAATCCTTTCCAGCCTGAAAATGCAGAAAAAGGCTTATGTCTTGGCATGTAAACCATTGTTTTAGAAATTTCTAAACTGATTTTAAACCTCACTTGTTGTATGCTATACATAGATTCATATTCACAATTAACCTCATATAATACTGCTACTGCTATGAGGAGAGGGCAAGAGCAGGAGCAGACACTTGAGCAGTAAGTTCTACATTATTACTCAGGCATGATTGACTGGAGACCTTCCAGCCCTACCACATTAGGGCTTCTCTCAAGCACATCACTCCCAGATGCATTCTGGTTAACAGGAGAGTGGATTCCTGGAGGAACATCATATAGCAATATACTGAGATCTCCTTGGTAATAAGACAAAGTTGACATAGCAGTATTGGGTTTCTGAGTTGCCCCAAATTAGAGTTTTTCTCTCACATAACTGCAAGAAACTTCAAGTGTGTGGCTGTTAGCACAGGTGGTGAGGTCTCCCTTCCAGACTATTTGCAAGACCTCCTGTATGACTCACCAGCATGCCCAGTCCTAGTGAAGCGCTCTTTCCTGCCTTCTCTCTGCGCAGCATCTTGAGACTGGGATAGGGAGTAAGTCAAACCTGAAATCCTTGTGGAAAGTGCATAAGATAGATGTCCACGTAATCCAATTTCAAACTGTTCAGGGACTTCTGACAGGCCTCCTTCACTAGGTTTTTCTCAAAGAACGTGAGCCACAACTACAGAGCACAACAGAGATGAGTTAGTACAGGAGAGAGAAAGGGCCACATTGCAGTCTCACCCTCTGCTTTGAGTTTGAAGCCTGACCTGACCTGATAGCAGCCTGTGAATAACAAGGCTGATTAAGGTGCATGTTTCAATGTGTAGTCAGCAAGGCTGAGCACAACAATGACACTGCTTCAGTGTTGAGGGTGATTTCTTTTTTATTGTTCTGTGCATTGTGTGCCCCTTAGTTCATTAGCACATGAGGCCCTGATGAAATAGTTGTGTATTACTACTATTTTCATCATTTTTTGCCTGGCCTTTGATGGCAGGAATTATGTGTAGCTTTGAAATTTTAAGCTTTCTTCTGCTTTTGGGAGATAGCCCATTTCTGTACTCCTACCAACCTAGCTTTCCAGGTCCCAAATGATGACTTTATAAAGAAATCATCCAGACTTGAACTCTGCATACAGTGAGTCTATTTATCCCACATGCTTCACTTTCAAAGTACATTAAACTAGTATGTTTTAGTGTATTGTGTATAATGCAGATCCAGTGATTCTTATACCCCTCATACACATCTGCTCTCTTTATTTTAGCACATTTATCATTAACTGAACACAAATTTTTAAAAATTCATTTGTGAAAATAAAAAATACTTCCATGATTTTTCCAAATCCCCTCAGGCTGACAACCTCAGGGCCATGACTAGAGACTACAGTGCTGCAAGGTGCAGCAGTCTCTGATGGTCCTAGGTAAACTGATGGTCCTGACAGTAAAGGTGAGGCCAGTTCTAGGAGGGTGAGGCAGCAGTAGCTTCCTCCACATTACAATAACAATTTAGAGTGTGGATGCTTGTATTCAGGGATGTCATAAAAGCGGTGGTGGAGATGTGGACCTGTAGGAAATGCTGATGAGACAGAGATTATATCAAGGCCTCCCCTCACACAAGCTGCGTTTACCTTGGTAACAATGAAGAGATCCTCCCACCTCACAACCTTCTCTTCGATCTTCTCTTGGATGGCTTCTCCCACCTCATTCTCATTCTGATAGATAAAGGCACAGTCAATGTGGCGATATCCTGCATCAGTGGTGGCCTTCAGAGCTTCTTTGACTTTGCCTGGGGGGAGACTAAAAGGTAACAGAAAACGTCAGGACTTTGTGTGTGTGTGTGTGTGTGTGTGTGTGTGTGTGGTACCAGGGATCAAACTCATGACTTTGTGCTTGCAAGGTAGGGGCAGCACCACTGAGCCAAATCCCCAGCCTTTGTCACAACTTCTTAACATAGGCCCTCTTCCACCAGAATGTCCATGATCCCACTTTTCCAAACTTGGTTTCCTGGGGTGCCACTTGACCGGGGCCAGATTAGAGGCAAATGTCTTAGAAAATTTTTCAAATGAACAGAGAAAATATAAATTGATTTAATGTTTATGACTTGGCAAGTGACCCTAGTTAAAAGTCAAATCCCTTTAACCCAGGGCAATCAGTTGGCTGGGATTGATAGGTAAATCCAGCTGTCATTGGTAAATACTAGGCTAAAACTAGATTCTGAGGAATCCCAGAAGATTTCCAGACATCAGATGATGATGAAGATGTGGGAAATCATCTTTACAGGATGAATCCATGCTCTACACATACCAGGTATACAGGTACGAGCAGACTACTCCATCTCTCTAAACACTGCCCCCAAAATGGAAACAGCAGAACCCTAGCTTCATGAGGTCCTTGTATTAATTACTTATCACAAGGAATGCAAACTTCTTAGCATATCACCTGACAAAAAGCCCGAGAGATGCTTACCATTGTATAATTATTTTTTCAGAAAAAAGAGAACTTGTAAGAGTACACTTTTTTTCCACCCTCAAAAAAGAACAGAAAGGACTAACTACTCAAGGAGCTAAATCACTCAAGTTAAATTACTCAAGTTCAAGGGAGAGAAAGCACTTAAACATGATCTCTGAAAGATCTAAAACTTTGACATACCGAACAAACAGATAAAACTACACAGCACTGAGATAAAAAATTGCTGCCTGTAATCCTGATGGATCCAAACTACTCTATTACCACCTTTCCAAACCACTACACTCTTCTTTACCTTCATCAATAGGTACAAAATTCTGGGAACTATAGTATCCCCATGATTTCAAAACAGCATCCCTCATAATCTTTTTTTTTTTTTTTTTTGAGACAGGGTCTCGCTTTGTAGTTTGGGCTGGCCCTGAGCTCACTATATAGCCCAGACAAGCCTCAAACTCAGCAATCCTCCCGTTTCTGCCCCGAGTGCTGGGATTACAGGTGTGAGCCACCACGCGCAGCATTGTATATGGTTACTGGGGACTGAACTCAGGACCTTGCACTTGCAAGGCAGGCACCAGAACCACTAAGCAAAATCTCTGGCCTCCCTCATAATCTATATAGCTTCTTTTGAAATTCTGAAAATGTATCCAAGATGATGAAGTTTATTGGAAATCTGAAAATTATTACCAATTGTTTATAAATTCATAATTATGACTGAGGCAATACATTTAGTTCATGCAAAGAGCCTGAGACTGAATTATGCTGGCATAAGGAATTCAGAAGCAGGAGATTAGGGTGAAAAAAATTAATGTAAAAATTAGGGTAAAAAAACTTTTACAAGTGGTTTCTCAGACCAACTGCTACCATCTAGAGTACATAAAGAACTAAAAAAAAAAAAAAAAAAAAGAAAGAAAAAGAAAACCAGCATTCCCAATTTAAAGACCCAGTTCACAAATGGGCATCTGAAATGAATAGACATTTTTTTCAGATGAAGAAGTAAAGGCACCTAGAAACACATGAAGAAATGTTCAACATCAGTGGTCATTCAGGAGATGTAGATAAAAACAACGCTGAGATTCCACCTCACTACACAAAGAATGGCTACTATCTTGAAAACAACAAGCAGCAAATGCTGGTGGGCCCATGGGGATAAAGAAACCCTTCTCTACTGCTGGTGGGAATGTGGACTGGTGCGACCACTGTGGAGATCACTGTGGAGATTCCTCAAAAAACTAGGATTAGCAGTCCCATTTGACTCTGTTGTTTTCCTGATAGGTATATAAATGAAGGAATTAAAAAATTCATGTCACAGTGACATATGTACATCCATGTTTATCGCAGCTCAGTTTGTTATAGCTAAATCTTGGAAACAACCCAAGTGCCATCAACTGGATAAAGAAGATATGTTTTTTGATACAATGGAGTATTACTCAGCCATAAAGAATGATGAATTTCAGTCACTTATACTCAAATGAATGTACCTCAAGGACACATTCATAAGTGAAATAAATAGGACACAGATGTGTAAATACCATAAGTTTCTCTGGTATGAGAAACTGAATGTGTAACTGAGTTCTAAAATGAATGATAGGTATTGTGAAATAGGAAGAAATCTGCAAAAGGAAAAGGGAATAAAAGGAAAAGTAAAGAAGGGAAGGAAAAAATTTGATAAAGAAAGGAAACATGGATATAGGGGGTGGGGGATGTAGGGAGGGTGGAGGAATGGGAAAAAATGAGAATTGAGATGTGTCATGTAAAGGTACTATCATGGGAAACCTGACTGCAGGAATGCCCCAGGAAACCTAATTGCATTAGCTGGGACCTGAGTTGGCACCAGCCCCCCTCCCAATGTGTCACAGAAATAGAATTGTGAATGATAGTAGCCCAAGTTTTAGCTAGCCATTTGTTTACCCTGTAGAGCCTGGTTTCTTTAATTGCTAACAACCCTCTCCTAAAGATTCCTCCCTGTTGAATCCCAGTACACCTGTTTAACAGATGGTGACCTGGCCTTCTTTCCAGCCTCCTCCCCCTATTCACTAGATTCACTACTTTCCTAAAAAGTAACTACCTGTAACCATGGAAACTGGCTGGACCCTGATAAGGTCCTGTTAGCTGACATGCAGATCTGTAAAAGGTCTGTGATTGTAAATCAAGGTGTTACCCCTCCTGTTTCTTTAAAACTGTTGGAAAAATCGCAGCGGGTGGGCGAGATCAGTCAAACTGAACAGGACTTGTTTCTCTTGAGGCTGACCTTTGATGAAAAAAACTTTACTCAAGTTCTGAGTCTCTCAAGTACTTTCAAGTCCCTTTTGCAGTAACAGTACAAACCCTCAATGTTGAATGTCATTATAATGTGTATGTAAAATTTACCAATAAAACTGATTTTAAAAAATATCCACATGAGGTTATTGGTTAAGTGCAGATACTATAGGTAGAAAAGCCAGCTAGAAATATGTAGGCAGATAGATAAGGCTGGCCTTAGAAAGACTTGCAAAAAGGACATCCTTCTGAAGGTAAACACCATCAATGGGAAACTATACTTTCAGAGATCAGTGACCCACAGGCCTCATTCTCCCAGGATAAAAGGTCAAGATCTGGATCCAGCCCCTTCCTTGGAATGCAGTAATTGCAAATCCCCCAGACAGCAGGCCAGGACTTTGGACCACCTAGAGGAGTCTCCTGACAAGAAAGACCCTCTATGACTTGATTTCTTATTGGTTCCCCACTTAATATTACCAGAGCAGTTATACTTGTTGTAATCTTATTAGTTAACTATGGTTTGCCCATTTCTTTAAAATCTTATTGGAAGCCCCCACTGTACTCATTGGTTAATTGTATCCTGTCCACTTTCTTGAATCTTATTGGTAGCGCCCTATTTTGAACCCACCCCACCTTGGATTTTGGTGCATAAAATTCCCCAGGAAAAGTGATTCTGGGTTACTCACTTTCCGGTTTCCCCCTTCTGTCTTTCTTAGGCAGGAGCTTTCTCTCTCAATAAAATTTTTCTACTCAAACCTCCATCACTCCTAAAATTCATTCTTCAATTTTTAGAGAACACAAATTTGCATTTCAGGTGGGGAGATAGGCCTTGCTCTCCTGCATCACAGACACTGATTCAGTAGCATGGGATGGTCTTAAGACTGTGCTTTTCTCGTAAGCCAATAGGCCCCAGTGTTGCTGCTGGCCCAAGTTCCACCACACAAGCAAAAGTTCCAGAGATTGTGGAGCTCTGCATACTTTCTCAGTCACTATGCCTGCAGCAAGCCCTAGGCCAAGCACTGTAAAATGCCCAGCCAGAGAAGTGCTCCAGTATCAGGCAGTGTTTAAGAGAAAAGGAATGCTAAAATAGTAACTGCCTTGAAAACAAATTTGTTTTCAGCATTGGCCTCAACCTTGGTATTTGCCAGAGAAACTCATCAGCACTAAGAAAAGCCAGTTTTAATGATTTACAGCCTGAATCAACCCTGAGAAAGGAAAGCAGCTGTTGTTTGAGGGGCTGAAGTGTATTTCTCAAACACTCTGGTGTAACTAAATGCAGCACCCCAAAGAGAAGGCACCCCAAAGCCCTTTTAGGAAAGCAGTTGCTCCAAGGTTTGCATATTTACCTGCCAGGTCCCCAGACCCACAATAGGCATCTTGGCTTTGGTGCTCAGCTCCGCAAAAGTCGCCATGGTTGCTGCAGAAGTGTTCTGAGAGACGGAGAAATGTCTTGTGTACTGGATCAGGAAGCTGGCAAGCCCTGTTACTAAGGCTGACTGCATAGCTGTAGGAGGAGCCAGAGCTCAGGCCTTACGCTAAAACAGGAAGTCTGCATTCCAGTCTTTTGTGAGGTTGATTGTCATAAGTACTTTATTAGAAATAATAAGCTAGTACAAATTCTTCCTGCTCTAAAATTTATGGATTATGAGTGTCAATTGAGTTTGACAACAAAATAACATACAGATAGATATTCTGCAAATATTAAATTCTTTATGAACAGACACTGCAGGGAGAATCTGCACACTATAGTGAACTTTGAGTACTGCAGGAGGTTGAGGAAACAGGAAGAATTTAAGGAGGAAATTGCCTAAAGACAATTAAAGGGGATGACATAAAATTTTTTTTTTGAGACAGGGTCCTGCTTTGTAGTTCAGGCTGGCCCTGAGCTCACTGTGGTGCCCAGGCAAGCCTGGAACTAAGCAATCCTCCTGTCTTTGCCTCCTGAGTGCTGGGATTACAGGCGTGAGCCACCATGCCTGGCACTGTGGTATGTGATATTGATTGCTGGTGGGCATGAGTCACCATGCCCAGCACTGTATGTGGTTATGGGGATCAAACTCAGGACCTTGCACTTGCGAGGCAGGCACTGGAACTACTAAGCTAAATCTCCAGCCCAGATATAAATTATTTTGGGACAATAATCTTTGATTATAAAAAAGTAATACAAGTACATGAGATAGAGATTAAATGGGTACAATTTGTAGAGTTGTACCTGTTGAAACATTTTTTTGTTTGCATTTTTTGTAAATTTTTGTGCAAGGAAGTTTTTCTGAAAGTCTTCCAGAAATTGTACTTTGTTGTCAGGCACATGTACATAAACTTGGTTTATGAATGTCATAACTCACTTTCATAATCTCCCAGAATTATTATTTTGCAAGAGCATGACTAAGTGATTTCAATATGTACACATCATAATTACACTCCACATTGAGAATTTGTACCAGTATATGACACAACTTAATTCTCATTTTTCCCATACCCCTACCCTCCTTACCTCCCCCCTGCCCCTATATACACAAGCACTGTCACCTTTTTTTTTAAATTGAATTCTTTATTGGTACAATTTATATACATCTCAAAATCACGTATAACATTGGGGAATTTGTACCAGTATATGACAAGTTAATTCTCATTTTTACCCATATCCCTACCCACCCACACCTCCGCACCCCCTTTATACATGCTTTTATTTTCTTTCTGTATCGTATTTATTCCCTCCCCTCATTACATTCTCACACGAAATTTCCTATGGAAATTTCCCACTCTATAAAAGCTGTCATACTTTACTGTCACCTTTTTAAAATCAATTCTTTTTCATTTACCCCTCAACCCCATTTCCCTTTGAATATTTACTATTTCATAATATCAGTCATGCATTCTAGAATACATTTATAGCTTGAGTTTCTCATACCAGAGAAAATATATATTTAAACATCTGTGACCTATTTATTTCACTTATGAGTATGTCCTGAAGGTATGCCCATTATTTTGATTTTGACAGCTTTATCAAGTTTTATCAATTTTTTTGACATCCCGATACAGAAAAACTCTGACCCATTAGATGACAAATGCAATGAGTTTGTGGTCTCATAACATTGAGGAATGAAATCACAAACCAAAGGGGAAAGTGGACAAGTTTTATTGGGAAGAACAGCTTCTGGATTTCCAGAAGGTATCTTGAGTTTGTGCCCACTAAAGCTGTGTGTCAGAGATACTGTGGGTAAGACTACAATTAATCTATAGGATTACAAGTATAGTCACTTAGCTAATATTGCTCCAGCAGGGAAATGAATCCTGGAGTAGGGAGACTTGGAAAGAACTGAGGTCTAGTTGTCTTCAGATTTGACTTCAGCCACAACTTTGTTATCTTTCCTTGAGTCCCCAATTCTTCTGACTGTATATTAATTTTGCTCTAATTTAGCTTTGTATAATAACCTAATAAGCAGGGAAAAACTGCAAGTATTTTAACTTGCAAATTTCTAATTACTCTAATACTGTAAAAGTCATAGCATTTTCTAAGAACCTGAATAGCTAAATTCATTCATAGTAACAGGCATCCATCACTGTGGTATCAAGCAGAATGATGTTGTTGTTCTGAAACCTTCCTGTACTCCACCTGTTCATCACTCCTCTTCTTTCCTAGAGTTCCTGACAACTAATCTACTTTATTGAGGTCTTTATAATTGAAATCATACAATATGGAGTCTTTCCAGACTGACTTCTCTCACTTAACAGAATGCATCTGTGGTCTTCTATGGTTTTGCTTTGGGGCTTGATAGCATATTTCTTCCTTCACTGAATTACACTTTTATTCTCTAGCCTCACCTGTTTGCTTATGCATTATCCAACGAAGGGTATCTCATTTGCATAGCTATTCAAATATAATCATTGTGTTGGCTCACCATGAGGCAGCAAATTCAATTTAGGTGTGTTGAAGGACTGTGTGTGCTAAAGTGTTCCTGTGTACTTGGAGGAAAGAGAACAGATTTTCCAGTGTGAAAGCTTGCAACCCCAGGCTTGGTTTAGTTAATAGCCACATACTAACCTGAATAGTCAGCCCTGATGACGCAGGAGAGTTAAGGCCTAACTCCCCACGTGAAACACGAGTTTGTGTTCTCTAAACACCGAAGAATTAATTTTAGGAACGATGGAGGTTTGAGTAGGAAAATTTTATTGAGAGAAAAAGCTTCTGCCTTAAGAGAGTCAGAAGGGGGGACCCAGAAAGTGGGTAACCCCCCTACCTCATTTTTTAGAGAGCTTTTATGGAGCAAAGCCACAAGGTGAGGCGGGTCTGAAATAGGGGGCTACCAATAAGATTAAAAAAAGTGGATGGATTACAATTAATCAATGAGTACAGTGGGGGATTAACAATCAGACAGGAATTTTTGACTCTAACTCTCTTCCGGGAGGTGGGTTAAAGTCTCAGCCCTCCACCCCAGGAGGTTGGTGCCATCCTTAGAATAACTGATGGCTGCCTATTTGGAATTTTAATGAGCTATTTATCTTATATGGGTGGGGTAGTTTTTCTCCAGCAGCAGTAACCTCCAAGTTGGTGTTTTTGTTTTCTTTTTAGGGCCAGTCCTATTCATCTGCCTATATTTGTCTAGCTGGCTTTTCTACCTATAATATTCCCCCCTCTGAAGAGGTACCTGAACTGCTGTGAGGGGAAATGGGCGAAGACTGGTCTAACTTCTTCAGGCTGGAGAAGGGTGTAGTTGTTAGCAGTCAGGGTCATTCTGCAGAGGGTCTGTCTAAAGGCCCTTGATAGACTCCATGCATTATCTTAGGTAGGCATACTGTCTTGAGTCTGGAGGAGACAAAAATAAGAAGGCAGTTAAGAATACATGGACCAAACGGCAAGGCCAATAGTATTATTATGAATATGATAAATAAGTGTTTTTACTGGAAGGAACCCATAATAGCCTCCCACAGAGTTAATAAGGAGAAGGTCCACATAGCATCAACCTGTCGTTTGATGTCCTGAACAACAGCTGAAATATTTGTGGATGGATCAGTGATGTATATATAACATTCAGCTTTTACAATTACACCCCCTTTGGGCTGTAGTGAAAATTTCTAGTGGCATCTGGTTTTGAAAGACAACTTGTTTTATTACCTTTTTCACTATATTTATAGCTCTTACCATAGAGACTGCCAGAACTTTTTACTAAAACTGACTTAATACTGTCAAATTATGAACATATTTTTTTTAACTCACTATTTGTATTATTTTAAACCAAAGCAAGGTTACATTTTTTCAAACCTTTTACAACTTGCTACAGGCCCTCAAGGTCAGCTTTTATCTCTTTTTTTTTTTTTTGAGACAGGGTCTCCCTTTGTAGTTCAGGCTGGCTCTGAGCTCACTATGTAGCCTAGGCAAGCTTCGAACTCAGCAATCCTCCTGTATCTGCCTCCCCAGTGTTGGGATTACAGGCATGAGCCACCATGCCTGGCTCTTTATCTCTTTTTATACTCTGGAGTAACCAGACATTTTTACTTAAAAACAAAAACCACTTTTTTTTAACTTACCACCAGTTAACTACCTTTTTACTTGTTTTTTAGACATTAACACTTGTAATAACATTTTACAGTCTTTTTCTATCTCAAATCAGTATAAATATTGACTTTTTGTCTCTTACTGAGTTATAAAGCCCTGGTCAAAGCTATGAGTTTTGCTAGCTGTGTACAAGTGTCAGTCACAAGTGACTAGTGTCAGGCACAAGGAGGAATTCTCTGGCATCTGGTGTGGAGTCACTCCTGCATATTTTGCCTTTCTTATTTCATTTTCTATGTAAGAGCTCTCATCACAAAAGAGAATCAGGTCAGGATTAACAAGGGGTGTGTCTAATAGATCTTTCCTGGCTGTGTAGGAGTGTAGAATTATCTGTTTGCACTCATGTCTATCAGCTTTAACTTCTTTCTTTTTTGGTAAAAAGGTGGCAGGATTTAAGGAGGAACATGTCTTTATTTGAACAGTTGGTCCTTCTAAGCATAATATTTAAGATATTTAAGAAGGCAACTGTCTGATAACCATAAGCTCCCTTTAGAGGAAAGAAGCCCTGCCACATTATGAGGCATATATCATATATGAGTATATATGATAAGATCTTTACCTAAGGTCAGTTTGAATGCCTCCAGCACCAAGAGAGCTACTGCAGCCACAACTCTGAGGCATGCAAGCCATCCTTTTGCTAGGAAATCTAACTCATGGCTTAGGTACCCTAAAGGTTTAGCAGGTCCTCAATCTTGCATAAGCACTCCTAAAGCTGTGCCTCGCCTTTTATCAACATATAGATTGAACTTTTGTCCTGTTGGCAAGCTCAATGTTGGGACACTTAGAAGGGCGTGTTTGACCTGTTTGAAAGCTGTCTGGGAATTGGGTTCCCAGGTTAAAATATGGGTTTTTGCCTTTTGGGTTTCTTTTATAGGTTGATAGAGGGATCATGCAGTTTTACCATATCCTGCTATCCAAAGGTGACACAAACCTGTAATTCCTAAGAATCCCCTAAGTTGTTTTAGAGTTTTTGGTTGTGGGTAGGAAAGAATTGGTTCAATTCTTTCTTCCCTAGTTTCTGAGTTCGTCTAGATATAAGGTCTAAATATTTTACTTTGGGGCTGCAAAGTTGTGCCTTAGATTTAGAAATCTTATAACCTCTATCTGTTAGAAAATTTAGCAGAGCCTGAGTGCCTTGGCTACAAAGCTCTTCTGAAGCAGCACATACTAGTGTATCACCTACATATTGTAACACTGTGACCTGGGAGTATTCAAAACATGCCAAGTCATGAGAAAGCACTTGTTCAAAGAGGTAAAGGCTGTCCCTGAATCCTTGGGGAAGAACAGTCCATGTCAACTAAGAGGCCTGACCATAAGGATTTTCAAAGGCAAAAAGAACCTGGGAATTTGGATGTAAAGGAATACAAAAGAAAGCATCTTTTAAGTCTAGTACTGAAAACCAACTAGCACCTTCTGGGATCTGAGAGAGAACAGTGAATGGGTTTGGGACCATTGGGTGGATTGGCACCATTGTTTCACCTACTAATCTCAGGTCTTGTACTAGTCTCCAATCTCCATTAGGCTTTTGAACTCCCGGGGTTGGAGTGTTACATGGGCTATTGCAGACCCTAAGTAAGCCTTGCTTTGTCAGACTGTCAATTATAGGCAATAATCCTTTCTTTACCTCAGGTTTTAGAGGGTATTGTCTCTGGTGAGGAAAAACAGTAGGATCTCTGAGATGTATCTGTACTGGAGCAGCTTTAATTGCTCTGCCTATCTTACCTTCAGTCACTCATACCTCAGGTTCTACCTGTCTCTACAAGTGGAAGACAATGTACTTGTCCTGGATGCATAATGGTAATGCATAAATGCATATAATACATAAATACCACATAATGGTATTTAAATAGGACAAAATATCTCACCCAAGAAGGAGAACTGGGCTTTCAGGCATAATCGAAAAGCAATGAGTGTGGGC